>JAIUZE010002911.1:0-115284 GCA_022085475.1 Heliosperma pusillum | reverse complement strand
GGGGGGGGGGGGGGGGGGGGGGGGGGGGGGGGGGGGGGGGGGGGGGGGAGTGGCGGCTGGGGCACGCAGTCCATCAAGCAATCAACCAATATATACAGGGGTGCCCAGTCGGTTGGGGGGACCGGCAGGCGGTGGGGCCGACTGGGACTTACACTACTCGAAAATGCACCAAACTTGTCCAATTTCACTACAAAGGCTACCAGCCGGTTGGGGTGACCGGCGGCCGGGGGGCCGGCTGGGACAACAAGCCGAAATCAACACAACAACAACAACAACAACAATTACTCCAAATCCTTTGATACCCATTTATTCCAATCATCATTTATCATCAAAACACCATATTAAATACATTCTAATTATAACTAATCATTGCATAAGATCAATTAAGGCAATCAAAGGCACATTTATTACCCAACTCAAGTTCAACAATGATGAATAGATATAATTAACAACATAAATGTAACTTAGCATAAGATTAGTGAAAAATAAGCATAAGAGATGAAATTACACATATGAATGAAAAATTAACACATAGTCCTATGAGACTAACACAAATAATTCATCTTTCATTAATATATACTACAATTAACACTTAAAACGCATAATGATATCGAGTAACCCTTCACCGTTACCTTTTTGCTTCTTCAATTTCCTTCAAGCTCTTCTTCTACTATAAAGTAGTCTTTCTCCGGATCTTCTAAGTCTCCTCCTACAAAGTTTGTCATAAAATATGAAGAATTTCATCTTGGAAAAAGATGAGAAAATGAAAGTGAGAAAGATTGGTTTTTTCTTACCTTAAAAGAAAGAGGGAAAGAAAAGAGAAAGAATAAGCTAAAAACTAAATGGTTTGAGTGAGGATTGAGTGAGATATGTGAAGGTTTGTGTTGTTCAACAATGGTGAGAATAAGGAGGTTAGGGTTTTGGTTTGGTGAGGATGAAGAAGTGATATGTTTGCTGAAAAATTAGAGTGGAAAAAGAATAGAATATGGGCTAGGATGAGTTAGTGGAAGGTAGAAAAGGCCCAATATCCAATACAAGGCTTAACTCACTTGAAATTCTGAGTAGAATCCAACTACGGGCTCAGATTCGATATATTAGACACGAAATTTACCCGACTAACTAAATTCTAAGCTAATGCCAAAATTAGACTAACTAATGATAATATTAAATTATTAAATTATAACTATTAAAATCATGGGTGTTACAATCACCCCACCTTTTAAAAAGTTTCGTCCTCGAAACTTGAGAATAGAAAACAAAAGTCATAAGGACAAAAATCGGTTTTCATAATTAACACGAAAACTTTTAATAGGAAAGGCATTTAAAAGCATTTATAAATGAAGCTCTCCTCGAAGACGGTTTAAGAAGAGTTTTCATAAGTATGAAAGTTTATTTATGGATCAAAAGAGTGCTCGTCGCGAACAAGAACTCTAGTTATCCAAATCAAATTAAGGTCAAAAATGTGAAATCGAAAATCAAAACAAGCGTTAGTAAGTGCAGGACTAGTCAACAGACGTCTCTAATAACAAGTCCAAACATCCAACCAAACGCAAAATCCAAATATAAAAGCAAAAGAGATCCATTTTCTACAAAAAGAAGGTACACAATTCATCTTTAGACTTCTTGAAAAGTTCAATTAGAAATACAATATGGAAATTTGAAGGTGTTCTCAAAGATAAATTCAAAATAACAAGACATTATACGTACATAGAGCGACTCGAACATCAAAATCACAAATCACGATACTAAGAGGTACGTCCAACGAGTAAAACGGACCAAAAAGGGGAAAGATTGAAGAGTAGTAAATTGAGCAAGGGTCAATTCGAGGTAAAAAGAGAGAGATGAAATCCAAACCTATCTCTCATCCATGATAATTCAAAAGTCGCTCGCAACTCGACATCACCAACTTCACGAATAAACTAGTTCTCAAAAGAATGCAATTTACCCAAGTTACACCTGAACATTTTCAATCATTAGATTCCTACTAAAATCTTTCATAACCACGAGACCTCAAGTCACTAACCTAATCACTCAAATCTAATTAGCATCGACTAAGGTCCATTGACATGGCAAAGTCCATAATTTCTAATCTACAGGAGAGGTCCTTTAATGTACTATAGTATCCTTAGATCCATCATACTCTATCTTAAACCACTAACCAAAGAAATCTCATCTTAGGGGACCATATCTTTTAACAATCACAAGGTGAACGGTCCTTACCATAAAAATCCTTTGATCCAATTTATTCCAAAACTCATTATCCTAAATTTACAATGGACTTTCTCATCCTTAAAAGTCAAATCACAATACCTCAAGAGAGATGAGGTACTAATCCCAAATAACTTATCTTTTGCCAAAAACTCATTTTTCTTACTTTTTTTTTCTTTTCAAAGCATTAATACCAAGCTCACAATGATACTTCAAAATATAACAAATCCTAAATGAGCACTCAAACACAATTAATCAAGGCTACTAGCTCAACAAGGTAGGCGATTTTTATATGTAGCTAAGGATAAATTTTGTGTGAATGGGTTAAAAAAAAGGCTTATTTGATCATTTGAATGGCTCCAAAATGCTAACAAATGAATGCATGCTTATAAAGAAATGAAATTAAAACCATACTTGTGCGTTTTTGATGTAGCACAAACCATAAGGAGACCTACACTCACCTAAGAGAGACCGGATATGGATGCATTAGTCTAAGGAGGCTCTACCTTACCAATTTGTGGCTTGCCAAAAGTCAAGATCAAGCTTATTAGGTTCAATTTCCATCTTCCACCTACTATGTCAAGACATCCCTATGAATGCAATTATCCCATCAAATAATAGAGAATCATTAGCTATTAAGCTAAAATTGGGATATACAAATGGGTACAACTATGTAAACCATGACCAAAGTAGGCAAGCAAAGCATGTGAAGCACAAAAATTTCAAAGTTCCATAAATTTTCTAACTAAATGCAATTCCTAACTAAAATGCAAATGCAATCCCCCCCAAGCTAAACACAACATTGTCCTCAATGTGCCATCATGTAAAAACACCCAAGCTAATCGTAAAAACGGTTCAAAGCACAAAACAGGGAAGACAAGAGGTTAATATTTAATGGGGAGTGGGAAAAATACAACTAAAGTGCAAAGCAAAAATTACTTACTAGACTAGCTAGCCTCCCCCAAGCTAGTATAAATATGGGGGAATCCTCCAAAGTGATGAAGGAAATGATGTTTCCTTGGGATTTAAATGAAGAAAAAGGAGGAGAAAGAAAGAGGATACCGTCGGGTTTGAAAAATGAGGAATACTGAAATTCTTGTTCCGTACGAACCAGATAAAACATCAGACGCATAGAAATTTGAAACCCCGATCGGGGCCTGGGAACCCCGATCGGGGTTTGGCCCTTGTAAGTTCCTGACTTTTTCCCGTGTTTTGTAGTATTAATTCCCCGAACAGAATTCTGTGCTTGGGGATGCGTGAATTTCCCCATCGACTCTTTGTGTCTTCATTTTTCACCTAAAAATCAAAAAGAAACATCGTCAAGTCTAGTTAAGTCTAAAAAAAACGAGAAATTACGAAAAATAAGAAAATAAAGAAAATAAAATGAAAGTAAATAAAAGCTTGGGTTGCCTCCCAAGAAGCGCTGGTTTAACGTCCCGCACGACGTATGAAGTTTGAGTCGGTTCAAGGTTCCATGCTAACTCCCTCTATTGATAATTCTTCTCCATCCAACTCATGCTTCAAAGCATCCATCTTCTCATTCCCAATCTTATCATCACCTGCAAGAGAGTCTAATACCAAGAGTGCCTCCAAAGGGTCCTTAGCCAAAAACCGAGGTATAAAGTCATCTATGACAATGTCCAAAACATCAATAGAAAAGCAAGACTCTTCTAACATGGGGCTCTTCATGGCACTATTCAAGTTAAATGTGACCTTATCGTCACCCATTTCCAATGTTATTTTACCATTATTGACATCCATTATCGCACCCGCGGTATGTAAAAAGGGTCTTCCCAAAATAATTGGGATTTGAACATCCCCGGGCATGTCAAGTACAATAAAATCAACTGGAATAAAATTTTTACCAACTTTGACGGGAACATCCTCCAAAACTCCCAAAGGGCATTTTATAGAACGATCCGCCATTTGCAATGTGACACTAGTATATTTCAAGACTCCCATATTAAGCTTAGCACAAATAGAGTAAGGAAAGACACTTACACTAGCACCTAAATCACATAAAGCTTTATCAATTTGATAGGTACCAATTGTGCATGGAATAGAAAAACTACCGGGATCTTTTAACTTAGGAGGGGACTTGTTTTTTCAAAAGAGCACTACACTCGGCGGTGAAGGCTATAGTTTCAACTTCGTCAAAAGTCCTCTTCTTAGTTAAAATGTCTTTCATGAACTTAGTATAAGACGGAATTTGAGTGATTAATTCGGTAAAAGGAACAGTTACCTGGAGGTTCTTCACAACTTCCATGAATTTACCGAATTGAGTGTTCTTGTGATGCTTTGCCAATTTATGAGGGAAATGCACTTTGACTTTTTCCGGCTCCTTTGTCTCAACAACCTTCTTTGGAGGAGCATCCTCCACATCTTTAACTTGCTCAACCACAATAGGATCATCCACCTTCTTTGGCATAACCCCATCTTTCTTACCACTGGATGAAACCTCCAACTCAACAAGCACCTCCTCATCGTCTTTGGGCATGGGTGGCTCATCATACTTGGTACCACTTCTCAAGGTGATTGCATTGAGAGTATCATGTGGTTGCTCACCTTGAGGTGGTAATTGACCCGGTCTTCTTTGAGAGCTAGAAGTGGCTAGTTGAGCCATTTGTTGCTCTAGCATTTTGATTGCGGAACCATGGCTTTGATCATTCTTTTGAAATTGAACCAACATTTCCGATTGAGTCTTAGCCAATTGCACTACTAAGAACTTGAGTTCTTGATAGTTTTGTTGGACATTTTGGGGTGGTGGAACTTGGGTTGGTTGGGAGTTTTGGATTGGTGGTATTTGTTGGTAGTTTTGATTTTGATAACCCTGTGGATAATTGAATCTTTGTTGTGAGACATAGGCATTTTGTTGAGCTTGAGGCACTAAATTTTGTTGGGGTTGAGGATTGAGCACATTGTTGCTTTTGTAGGATAAGTTGGGGTGGAATTTTGTGTTTGGGTTGTAAGTATTGGAAAAGGTACCCGGTGGATAAGAACTTTGTTTAAAAGTTTGAAAAGCACATACCTCTTCCATAGTAGCTTGGCATACATTGGAGAAATGACCCGCACCTCCACAACTTTCGCAAACAACAATTTGACTAGTAGAAGACACGACATTGAGTTGATGAACCGCCTGTTGAGCCTCCAACTTTTCTTGGAGGAAAAGGATTTGATTCTTCAAGATGCTAGTGTCGGAAACTACCTCTCCTCCTTGGATGGGTGCACTCCGAGAATTAACATATTGGGCATCGTGGATAGCCATGGATTCAATGGTGGCATGAGCAATATCCATGTCAATTTCTTGAAACCGCCCATTGTTGGCGGAATCAAGAATTCTTCGGGATTCGGCACAACACCCATTGTAGAATGTTATGGCAAGGAACCAAGCATCCAACCCATGGTGTGGGCATTGCCTTTGGAGCTCCTTGTACCTCTCCCAAGCTTCATATAAGCTATCTAGAGCTTGTTGACGCAATCCCGTGATTTGGCTCCTCAAAGTTTGAGTTTTCTCGGGTGGAAAAAACTTTTGATAGAAAGCAAGAGCCAATGTCTCCCAATTTTTCACTCCCATGGTGGCACGATCAAGACTATTGATCCAAAGGTTTGCCTTGCCCTTCAAAGAAAAAGGAAAAAGTATTTCCCTAATTTGGGCTTGAGTGACACCCGTTTGGCATATCATGGAGAAATAGTCACAGATGTTTTGCACATGAAAATTGGGATCCTCCAAAGGACTTCCCCCAAATTTCTTCCTCTCCACAAGGGTAATTAAAGTTGGTTTGATCTCGAATTCCGGGGCGGCAATTTGAGTGGTGGTGATACCGGCCGGAAGCATAGCCGCGGTGGGCTTGGAATGATCGGAAAGTTTTACCATTCTCCTGGTTGGTGAGGGTGGTGGTGATGATGATGAACTAGAAACCTCCTCCTTTTCAAGATTTTCCAGATCGTCTAAGTAAGACTTTCTGGCACTTTCAACTTGCATGGGAGAAGAAGCGTCTTTTACTTCTTTCCAAAAGCGTCGTCTTCTACGAAAGGTTTTCTCGGGCTCGGAATCTGGTGAAAGTAATTATTCCTCATGAGAAGACCTGGGCATAAGGCAACAATCTTCAAGGAAATTGTAAGTACGGTCTCAAGGAACAAGTGTTCCTAAAGACAAAAGAAAAATGATAGAAGTCTACAAATCAAAAACGAAATAAAACCGTTTCCCCAGCAACGACGCTAAAATTTGATAGGCTATCGCACACCTATGCAAAGATAAATTTCCCTAGACACAAATAAATGTAGTACGAGGGGTCGAACACAAGGATACGGGAATTTCGTTATGAAATGCTATGAATGGACTACTATCAATGTCGGTTTAACGGGCTTGGTTTGGTTTGATGTTTAGCTAACTATGATGCAAATCAAATAATATTAAAAGAGTCTAGGGGAGTCGGGTCACTCATACAAATACGTAAATGCTCATGTTAAACATAGGAATTCTTAATATTGTTAATTGTTTAGGCTAAAGACACCCATCTCTCGATATTAGTGTCAACCTTAGGTCGAGTCCTAGAGAACTTTCGTTATAACTAGAGTCGTCCTACTACACATGCTTAGTCTAATCCGATTCCGCGCCTCTCGACTTGTAGAAAGAATTAACAAATTTAATAAATGTAATTGGCCAAATAACAAACATTAACAAAACAATACAAGCATGTGATAGAAACAATTTATCAATATTAGTTCATCCTTATTCTAACATTTACAACTTACTAATTATGCATGGCGTCCTTAATCCCTAGACAAATGAAACTACTCACTCATGTTTATAATTAGACTAATAGTATTTGATATAATAAGCATGATGAATATAAAGTTATAAAGGAAAACAACTTGTTAATAAAATGTGCTACACTAAGTGAATGAAAACTACAATTCTAATGTAGATAACAATGAAACTATGATTAACTAAATGTTACGATTAACTAAATGATTTGTAAGGCAAAGGACGAAAGTGAATACTAAGATAAAGCTAGAATTAGGATTACCGCAATAGAGAAATATAACTCGGAAATGAAGAACAAATAACCCAAATGCTTGAATGGAAAGATTGAATTACAACTTTGAAATGTAACCAAATGTTTGAACAAAGTAATAACTAAAAGTTTAACTAGATATGTAACTAAGAGAAACTTGTGCTTGAACTAAGGAAAATGTAGTAAAAAGATATGAGTAAGAATGTGAAAGATGTGTGTAAAGATATGTAAAAGATCGTGATAAAAGATATGTAAAAGATGTGATAAAAGATATGTAAAAGATGTGATAAAAGATATCCCTAAGTGTCGAAATCCCTCTCCTTTATATAGGGAGAGGGACTTGAAACGCTTGTGTTCACAGAAGCCAAACCCCGATCGGGGCCTGGGAACCCCGATCGGGGCGTGGGAACCCCGATCGGGGCGTGGGAACCCCGATCGGGGTTTCCTTAATCCGGGTATTTTTGCTTAATTGCTCCATTTAATGCTTAAGGAATCCTAAGCTATGCCTTTAAGCACCTTAATTCTTCGGTTAATTGCATAGTTTAGGGATTCCTTGAGCATCCTATGCTTGAGTTGTGGGCTCCTTGCTTTGGGCTTCATTTTTAGTTTTTCATTTTCATTTCAATCCATTTCACAAATCTTCATGCTTGGCTTGTCATTCTCCATTCTAACCTTCCATGGTCCATCTTGTTTCCATTAGCTTGTTGGACTTTGGTGCTTGCTATTGTGTTAGGAAAAAGCCTCTAAATGCTTAGATTCCTACAAAACATAGCAAAAACGAGCAATGCACCTCGAACACGTAATTAGCTCACAAATATACTAAGCAAAGTATAATAATCATGTAAAATCGAGCTAAATTTGGGAGTAAAATCATATAAAAACTAGACATATCAGATTTCCCTACTCAGTACCTTCCTATGTTGATTAATGTGATATGATTGATGATTTTTGTCGATGATATGTTAGCATGGATTATTGTTGATGATATTTTGACTCTGATTATCGATGATGGTTATGGTGATGGTGGTTGTGATGGTGTTGTGATGATTATTGGTTCTATTTGGTGGTCCGGTCGGGATACATTTTCACACCCCGAGTTCGCCTCTCGTGCCTCTCCCACCATGAGGGGGATGTGCACATTAATATTCCGGGAACTCTCGTAGCGATAAGAGGAGCTTTTAATTTCCAGTGCTGCGGTATGTCATCAGTTAGTGGTACGACGCTTAGATTTGCACTCTGACGTTTGCAGGGGTGACCGCTTCAGCGGAAACTCGGTTACTTATGGTTGGAGTTGTTGTTGGATACTTGTCACTGGATACTTGGTTACTTGTTGTGGTGGTTGAGTATGTTATGGCGTTTTTTGGTGTATGAATGTACTGAGCCTTTCTTTGTTGTTGTAACTGTGATGATCCATTGGGGGATGGTGATCAAGTTGTTTAGCAGGTTATGTGCGTGGATCGTTGGGATAGTTGGGGATGCAACGCGTTTATGGCCACGATTACTTCCGCTGAGTGCTAGACTATGAGACGAGTCTAGTAAATTACGTTGTATTGGATTATTATAACAAAGGCTAAATGTAATTTCATACATATGTTTCTTTATTGTCTATTTGATATGTACTACCTCGGGCAACCGAAATGGCAGCACCTTTATTTCTTGGGGAAGATCTTGCTAAGGTTCCTTAGTAAGTGGGGATGTTAGAAGTTTTCAATTCGAGTGTTACACCAAGTATGGACAAGTCATTCTTGTCGGAATGCAAGAAGATCATATGCATAAGAAATGAGTTCATTCAGCTGAGTGGAAGCAGAGATGAAGCAACGAAGACTCTACAAGGTACTACACATCTGGGGAAGCTGTATATCAGCTGCATCTACTGTAGCTTTAGAGGTGCCTCACATGTTTTTACCTGAGAAAGCTACATGTGACTTTTCCATTATGCCTAGGCATCGTTTTATAACTGTCTTAGCTGCTCAGAATTACCTACCAACCATTGATAATCTGGTTAGAAGAGGTATGCTTGATGTAAAATTCACTCGTTTTTTTGGTTTGAACAGTTCAAGAAAACGTCCGTTTGTTTTTAATAAAGTTGCAGCGGAAATTAACGTGTTTTTGTGGTTTTTGTATGTTTATGGACGAAAATATAAAGGATATGACGTGCTAAAACTCTCCGCCCTCGCAAGGAACTCGATTTAGCCACGAATAATACTCAACCTCGCAAGGAAGAATATGGATTAACTCACTCTCCCAAGAACGAATTAATTTGATCTTTATAACTCGCTAGCTATGAAGAACACACAAGTAATCTTGTATTAATATCTCAAATTGTATGAATAATTCTGATTACATAGCTTGGAATTTATACTACTAGTACTTACCTTAAACTAGGTAGATAGAAATTAGGAAATAGTGTGAACACTACCTTATTAGTAAATGGTGTGAACACTATCACACTACTTTATTCAAACTAGAAACTTAGAAAATGAAAAACATCACAAAACACCATCCTTGGAAACCATGTTGGTTGACCAAGCCGTGTTGACCATGAGCCTTGGAATCCGTGTCCTAGTCCGTCGCTTATATCACCCGCGTAAGAGTTCGACAACTCAACTTAAAATGACCACATCTCCTTCGTTACTTAACAAAATAACGCGTGTCACCACTTGTTGGAAAGCTAACATCATGTAATTTCATCTCCAAGTGAAATCACGTCAACATTTGCAATATATACCGATATATTTAGTCTTAAAGTAAAGAGAACGAATCTTAAAAGTCAAGAGTGACTTGAACTTGCATTTTTGAAGATTTACCCATTTCCCTCCTATATAATTGCTACTTGTTAATCGATGTGTACTATGTGAGAGGCAACAGGAGACCATACATCACCTGTTTTTTCAGTTCCCTTCCTATAATGAACTTGCCCAACGGGTACTGAGGTGGCAGTGTGACACCTCGCGATATCTCAATAAAGTAAACACATAGATTTGCAGCGGAAAATACGAGATTTTAAAAACTTTAAAGGCAAAACCGCGAATGTCACTTTATTCACTACAAGAAAAGCGCTCATTACCGACTGGAAAATACCGACCGAGTTAAAATAGGTCGGTAATAACCATTACCGACCGATTTTAGTCGGCAAAAACATTTGTGGTCGGTAATTTACCGACCGAACAAAATACGGACGGTAAATTGAAAATTTCAGTCGGTAAACAAAAAATTAACGACCGATATGCTTAATTTACCGACCGAAATGCAATCGGTCGGTACCCATTATCACATTAAGTCAGACACATACTCCCTTTCCCCATTATATTCATTAAAAAAAAATGAACACTCCATTTCTTCTCTTCCCTCATTCGGTCGACACCAGCCCACACCACATCACTCCAATGTCTCACTGCCGACCCGCCGCCGCACCGCCGCTAACTCGCCGTCCTGACGCCGTCTCGTCGCCGACCCCAGCCCGCCGTCTCCTCTATTCTTTCTATCTCTTCTACTAATCTAATTCTTAATTTGATATAGGTAAGATTTATACTTAATTTTTTGTTTTAAATTGTTTTAATAAGGTTTATTATTGTTGTCTACATACAATTTTATGTAGTAATTGATTTGTTAGTATGAATTGAATTTAAATTTAGAATTAGGGTTAGGTGAAATTGGGGGGTTTTATATTCTGATTAGTTGGTTTGTGACTGTGGTGGGGGCTTGATAGATCCTGAAATTGAGGGTTTTTAATGATATTATTTTGGTGGTGCTGGTGGTTGTAGTTGTGGTGGTCGCCAGTGAGTTTTTCGCGGGAAAAGGGATTGTCGAAAGCGGAGAAAATGTTGAGCATGTCGTCGGTCTTAGTATCGAAATGACCCTGGGTATATGACGAGCTACTGCGATCATCTTCTCTTCTCCCTTGCTGTTACTATCTCCCATTTTTTTAATTATTAGATTTAACAATTTTCATGGTCAAAGTATGTTTCACTTACTAACTATCGTATCCTTTCATACATGTCCCGTTTTTTGCATCTCTTACGGGCTTCTTATCCCGTGGTGATTGTTTGGCTAGTTCTTCCGTAAAAATAATGTTAGTTCTTGAATTTGATTTCATCAAGAAGGATGAGAACGACTTTCTAGTGCAGCTTTGTACGCTATCATGCAAGCTTTTGAAGGTTTGTTACGCTCACCGCGTTATCTATTAATCGGAGATAGCTGGCATAACCTATTTTGTGGTAACCTCAACAACTAATAATAGAATAATACACGTATTACATATGAGACCAACATGTGACATCGATGGTCCAATTAGGCAATTACATATACAAAGTATGTTTTTCAAGCTTTTCTCCTTGTGGGACGAGTCTCATACCATGAAATCGTGTGATAAGATGGATAGCAGATTAGCAGCTAATAATTAAATGTGCAAAAAAATACTCTGTATTTGTATTTATATTAGCTGACATGGTTGGTAGACTTGGCACTGTCGTATATAAGTGTTCCGGTTTTGAAATTTTTTCCTTGTTTAAGTGTATGAGTTTGTGACCATGGTAATACTCTTTTCTATACCAGAGTGGAGAACCAGACTTGATGATAGCCGCAAAGATGGTCCTTTATGATTGGCAGAGAGGCAAGTTTACTCTTCCATCTCCACATCTCCAACAATTCCCCATTTCCATTTCCACACCTTTATATTGCCCACCTAACTTAATACTAATCGTTTTTTTTTGAAATAATGCTTAAAAATAAAAAATAATGTCATTGGATAATTAGGATATATAATCCAAATATTTCTCACCTAATATCCATCTACAGATCAAATAAAAAATAATGGCATTGGATAGTTAGGCTAAAAAATATGCACTGTTGATTGGTTTTTTCTTTTTTGACTATATGCACTTATTATGCTGTGTGATAAGATGGCGTATATCGGTATATGTGACAAGAGCCTATAGAATATGTTTTGCTTGAAACGAGATCTTCATGTAAAGCTCTAACTCACATAAATATCACATGTGACCACAATAGTTAGTATAGAGTCTAGAGTCGATTGTATATATATTTTGTATGGTTCAAGTGACCTAGAGAGGAAGTATATGTATTCATTGTCTACTCCTGCAAATGAAGTAAGAGACACTAAGGAAAAAAACACACGTTCCCCAAATGTGTTCATTCCTTTGTTATCCTTTCCTTTGAAATTATCAAAGCTTCAATATTTGCTTCCGTGGTTTGTCATTTAATATATTGCTTTCGTGGTTTGTCATTTAATATATTCCAATGGCGCCTCACAATAGAACAATATTCAAGTTGTGTTTAAGACGATGTTCCCTTAGAATTTTTGTTTCAACTAAATTTTTCCTATGACTACTTCTTATTGCAGATAAAGGTTAATTAGGCAAGAGAAGAAGAAACTTATTATACAATGAACCGGTGAAGTCAATGAAGTTGAGGCATCGTCAACTAAATAATAGTCGTAGAGCATTGTATAGGTGTATAGTATAATGTTTAATTTACGGATGTTAAGAGTATTTTTTTTAAGCATGTTGAATGGGATTGCAAATGTATATTTTGGAGTACTTGTATTTAAATCCTTTTTGGATGACATTCAATTGTAACGGTTCGTAATTTCAGACTCATTCTTGAGGGTTATAGATTAAAGTGGCCTTGATAACTGATAAGTGTACATTATATTTGCCTTGATAAGTGTACATTAGAGCGGTAGAAAATAGCCTACGATTCACCTGCTAATTAGGACCAAAAACCAATTTACCGACCGTTTTATTTAATTACCGACCGATCAATCGGTAGGTAAAATTACCGACCGTTTTATTTAATTACCGACCGATTAATCGGTAGGTAAAATTACCGACCGAAATATTGAATTAACGACCAAAATTCGGTCGGTAAAGTACCGACCAAATATTTCGGTCGGTAATTTCAATTTACCGACCCTTATTACCGACCGAATTTCTTCGGTCGTTAAGTGTCCAAAAACGGTCGGTAATTGATTTTACCGACCGATTTTTCTCCTCACCGACCATTTTTTTCGGTCGGTATTGAACCCTTTTCTTGTAGTGATTATAAAACAAAAACTTAGTTTAATAAATCGTTTGTACAAATTGCAACTTAAATGAATACAAGGGATCTCTATCCCTTTATAGATACACAAATAAGACAATAAACTAATATAAACTACAAGGCTAAGGGTGAGTCGTTGTAAGTACAACACTCGCTAGCTCACTCGTCAAAACCCCATGCAACACCAACTTGTAACATATTCATTCATGAAACATGAAAGCCACAGTTAGTGAGTAGTAACTCGGGGTTTTCTGCCATATCACATCAAAACAAACATAATTAGAGCATGTGAACATCCATCATCATACATATATAAGTTTCATGCCCATTTCTAATGATAACATCTCAAATTAGCGTGCCAAGGATGTGAAAATAAATACAACATATTCATCATATTATCAAGACTAGGGAAGACTCGCCTCGGCAACAATATCGGTATTAACGGCTTGCATCTCACCGCTAGCACCATATAATTGTAGAGGTTGAAGGCGTGACACCCACAAGCTCATAATAGGCATCCAACGATCCAATACACATGCAAAAGCCATCATGTGATCAAACATACTCTCACGGTAAATGTAATACACTAGCATCTGCACATAGCATGACAAGACGACTCTAGACTCTAATCCTCTCGGTAGGACTACGATAATAGTACGGTCCTAGTATAAATCTGGCCAGACTCTCAGGACAATACGTGTACCCGATTCGACATGTGGCTAGGCGTGCACACATCCAATACGTGGTCAACAGAACGAAAGCCGAGTACCCCAAATCCAGCAGTACGGCCAACGACAGAGACGACAAAGAATGTGCATACCAATCCCCGCAGTACGCCCAACGAGAAAGGTTGTTACAATAATAAGCACCCATACTCCCGCAGTATGGCCAATGGAGATGAGACATCTAACAAAGGTCAAGCTAGTACGCTACATGCGTTGACATCACCTCGCGAAGATACAAACTTGACAGGGAAGGTCGATCAACGCCAAGCATTCGCCTCCCAACAAAGTTGTCCTATCCCCACTAACATACAATGGAATGTACCACTTTCAAGGTTCATAAACCTATACTTAAGACATTTTTTAAGTCATACTAATTAACTCTTTAATTAGTTTCATGATCTAGTTACATGCTAACAAAGTAAATAGAAATGGAGAAAGAAAATGTTCCTCACATTGACTATTATACGGATATGGGCACAAGTACAAGACACCTTCTTGTACTTGTTCTTGAGCTAGATGATTATAGGATGAACTTCCAAAAGCTCCAAGTATAGGAACTCTCCTTTTGTTGCACCTAGACCTACCCTTAATCTCTTGAATATTGCTTTACTAGAACAATAAACAAGATCCCCCTTAATATGAGTACTAGATACTTGAATTTTATACTTTAGAAACTCAAGTTCAAGTTCTAATAACAAGTTCTATGAAACTTCTAAAGTTTCTAAGTGTTTTGTGATTTCTAGTGAGATGTTGTGTGTGTTTTCTTATGAGATCAACTAGTAAGTAAACAAGAGGAAAACATCTTCTTATCTACCCACTAAAGCCGACACCCTTACTTGGGAAGGGAGGGCATGCTTTGGTTTTTGTCTTAACAAGGTGGTAGGGTGGCTATAGGTTTTTAGGCTAGTAATGATTATGCCTAATCTTGATTAGAACAACATTAAAGCCTAAAACTACCCTACACACAAGCATAACCGGTTTTAACACTTAAAATGGACTCCATATTATATTTGTGATTTTGTCATTTGTCACATATGTGACATGTGACATGTGACATGTTATCTTATAATAAAAAATTTGTATTTAACTAGTTTAAATACAATTTCATGTCCTATAAATAAAACTCAACATTTTAAGTAATAATTTATGATCACATATATATAAAATGGGTCATCTCATATTTGGTTGACATGATCCACAACTAATTGCGATTATGATCAACCAATCATGCTTATCTCAAATGTTTCATAAACATTAAGCATTTTAATATAACAATTATATTATTGAATCTTATTTAATCATATTACAATAAGATATATTTCTCACTCGTAAAATCGTCCTGTTTAAGGGATTAATTAATCTGTATCAATATACAATTAATTAAATTTCTTGATTAGGGAATCGTCCTTTCGGTGTGACGTCAAGGGATCAACTGATCACCATCGTCATACGACAGTAATGTCAAACTCTAGTAAGCCAATCATTACCGATTAATGTGGATCAGTTGACTATAATGTTAATCACCCCTTTTGTATTCTTATTAATGAGGTTTAATTAAGTGATCGAACTATTGTTGAGGACACTCACTCCAACAATCTCTCACTTGTTCGCAACAAGTGTGCGTCACCAGTTCTCTTGTCCTATATTAATCTCCCACTCAATGCAAGGTGTCTTACAGGTCGTACTTGCACGTGATCATATCTAGAGTGGTTTCCACGATCTGGAGAGTAACTCTCTGACATGAATTATCTAGCGTAGATACCTTCCGAGCGTGGCCACGCATTTCCAGCTTACTACTCCTCGAGTGGCCTTGAGATATTCGATAACCCTGACAAGGGGTTGGAAAATTCCTATCGCACTATTCCCTTCGTACACTCATAGTCATTCATGACCCAATAATTGCCCATTTACCCCCTTTTACAGAATGGCTTGGGGCAAAAATCAAAGTCAATCAGAAACTATGCCAACTTGGGCGAATAGTCTCTAGTCTAAAGAATTGACTAAAAAAGAATACTATAGTAGCTCTCGCCACGACCAGGCTTTATGAATTGCCAGAACTCTATAAGCGGTCATTGCCCGACAGAGTGTCCCATACAGTCTTTCTATGTGATCGACTAGTCATCTCATATGACTCTATGGCACTTGAACTTGCCATCAATCGCATCACACTCTAGTCACTTCGAGACGTCACCTCATGTTAGCAACTAGGGGCTAATGCTATGTTAATCCAGTTCACTTTAATAGGGTTCAAAGTTGTCACTACAACGTATTTGGATATAACAAAGCACAAAAATGAGTTTTATAAACTCAAATGATAAATGAGATTATCATATATGAACAATCAACACAATGTTATTGCTTCATATCTTATAATCTAAAAGTGTACAAGTTCCATGACACTTCATGGCCATCTTGTCTAAATGCAATAAAAGCTTGGATGGTGGATATACTTCTTATCCATTTGTTCCAATTTTATGAATTGCTCATTTTCTTTCCAATCATCGTTATTCCCAATAACATGAACTTATCTAAGTACATCACTAGATCTCTATCTAGTGTTGGGCTCTTTAATCTTGAAAGATGCTCCCACTTGTTATCATGATAACCACGTGATGGGTATATTGGTGGAATGATCTACTTATTAGATCCTTATAATCCACCTCATCCTCATCATTATGTACGAAGACTCTAAATGTAGAATTTTCAATGATTGACACTTCAATCATCCCTTTTATTTATTTGCTTTTAATATAACAAAATTTAGCCTTGGATTTTGTCAGATCCTTTACAGGTTTGGAAACTTGGTTTCGTGTGACACTTAACACGCAACTTAAGTTATTATTACCAAACACAAGAATAAACTCATAGTTCTCCTCGAGAATCTCATGGTCATTCTTGAAGGCTATCCCATGACTTTCATGTGGATTACTTGTTATCAACTTGTCATGCTCCAAGCATACAACTTATCAAGGTATGTGCATATCTTGGCATATATGATTGGCCTAATGGCGAAATCATTAGCAATCATGTGTATCCTCTCTCATCTATCACCATAGATTTTGGATACCTACTCCAAGTCTTTCATCTAGAAATGATTTCCCAAACACTCCTCCACGGGAGGCAGTGTTAGTACATCATTCCCAATGACCAATATGTCTCCTACATACGAGACATGGGAGATATTCTTGCCTTAGATACAATTTGCTTCTTCCAAGTCTTTCATCTAGAAATGATTTCCTAAACACTCCTCCACAGAAGGCAATGTAAGTACATCATTCCTAATGATTGATATGTCTCATACATACAAGAGATGGAAGATATTTTGCTCCCACTAATCTTCATGTCCATACATGACGAATTTTCACTCCCACTAATCCTCATGTCCACACATGATAGATCTAGCTCCCACTTAACAACATGCATAAACATGGCTATTCAACAATTCGAGGAAACCATTCTTTCTTGTTATACCATGAGTGTTCTCTTAGGATCACACATTGATCTCCTAAGTTTTGTATGAGAACTTGTCTACTTCTAAATGCCCATTTAGAAAGGTAACTTTTAACAACTCTTTGTCATTTGTCATACATATACGTGGTGTAGATGCAATTTTCTTGAATTTCAAAGATGGTTATAGTTTAACTTATATATAATACTTTACAATACAGCTTTATTCACTTTGGGGAGGTCCAAACCTATCCAAGTGATTTCACTTATATATAATCCATCTTATACAACATGGCTTTTTTGTAACAATTTTAAATTTAGAATGATAACCGCCAACCCATAGATCATAGTCTTATCACTTTCAAAAAGTAGATATTTTCACTTATAAGCTTTCGACCTTGGATGACTTAAGAACATTTTCTCTTGTCTTTTTATCTTGCCTTTGTTTGTGGCATATTTTCTCCCACTCTATCCTTTAGTAAATACGTTTATTTATGTTAAGGATAGCACCATGAGCCACAAACAATTTTGTTTCTTTAGGTGTAATTGAGAAAATTATTCTAAGGATAGCTTCATGAGCTCTATTCCTTAGTCACAAACAACTTTGTTCTCTAGGTATAAGTGGGGTATAATGCTCTTATTAACTCTTATTAACTTTGAGCGATCTATTGTAGACTTATTTGTTTAGACTTTAGTATTCTAGCTTCTCTATAGACTCACTCTATTAAAGCAAAATACTTGGATTCTTATCCATGTCTTGAACAAATTTAGGATTCTTGACCCTTCCATAGCAAGTATGGAGTCTAATTGGCATTTTAAAGATCTTATCTTGGGTTTTATATGGATTGTAAATCTCCAAGTGTGAGTTCATAAACTCACTTTGACTTATGAAATTGACTTTTCTTATCCCAAATAAGTTGTGACGTCTTGTCACAATGCCAAAGTGAGAATCCCATTCTTAACTTTGGTTTTTCATAATGATCAAATCATTATATTCCTTTTAAGACCAATTTAGTCGTTTATGTTTCTTGATACTAACATTGCATGATGAAAAGGTTTAAGAACATAAAAGAAATTCCATAGATATAGTGACTTGGGTTGAAAACCAAGTCACCATCAAAATACAACAATTGTTTAAAGGAATTCAAAATACTTTCCATGTCAAAACATGGAAATGTAATAGTTCAACAAACCAATAATTAAAATTCAATAATAAAATAGAAGACAAATAGGAAAATATTGCCAAGCCCATCATAGGTCTTCTCTACATGGTGGCTACCCTAGCTTCCTCGTAGATCCTCCTAGGCTTGCTTTGCCTTGTCCTTCTTCTCATGCCCTAAATGTGATAAAAAAGGGTGGTGAGAATCACAACTCGTATCAAAATACCAAAGTTGAGATGAGTATCAATAACAAAAACTTTGGGAAGAACCATTACCAACTGGAAGAACCCGTCCTGCTTTGATGTCTCCTAAGTACTTGGCGCAATTACGCTTCCAATGGCCCGTGCCATTACAATAATGACACTTGTCTTCGGACACGACTCCCTTCTTGCCTTTGGAAGAGCTATTCATAATAGCTTTCCCTTTGCCTTGATAGGAGTGAATGGGCTTGCTTCCCTTGTTCCCTTTGCCTTCACTTTTCTTGAACTTCGTCTTGCTCTTGACATTGATGTTCAAAACATCCTTACTTGAGCTAGTTTGAAAACCCATGTCACGTTTGGCTTGCACAAGCATCTTGTGCAACTCATGAACCGTGACAGTGGCATTTTTCATGTTGAAGTTCACCCTAAAGTTGACAAACCCTTTGATCTTACTTAAGGAGTGAAGTATGCGGTCAATGATGAGAGGCTCAGGAATCTATATTCCTTTCTCCTTAAGCACCTTCATGTACTCAATCATTTTGAGCACGTGAGGGCTAACACTATGACCCTAATTCATATTGAGGTCGAAAAATTGGGACGCGGCTTCGTATTGCAAAATTCTTGGAGCTCGTGAAAACATTGTCACGATCTTAGAATAGATTTCATATGTGGTTGCCATCTTTATGGCATTACGTTGAAGCTCGCTATCCATCGAAAAGATAAATAAATTCTTGATCGCCGCCGACTTCTTGTGGTAGGCCTCATAGGCCTCCCTAGTGGCGTTCGATGACCTTGCATTTGGAGTGGGAGGGGTCGCCTCGGTTAGGTAACCAAGCTTACCGTCACCTTCAGCGGCTAGGCGTAGTTGCCCATCCAATCCGTGAAGTTTGAACCATTCTTATCAAGTTTACAACGATCCATGAAGGACCTTAGCCATGAAACGGTGGTGAGTGGTGGAGGTCGAGCCTCGTTATTGTTGTTTTCCGAAATTGCGAATTAAAATGAGTTGGACTACAAAATAAAAAATGAAAGAAACGTCAACATTTATCGTTTTTGATATACTTGTAAACATTTAAAACAACTTTAACATTTATATAATGACCTCTACCCAATTACATAAATTATTCCAAGACCCAAGTTCTATATTAACTCGGGTTTTTGTGAGCCACGGAGTCCACGACCTTTATTAATATTACTTGGTGGGTTAACTCTTTAACCGATTCTACCATTAGAATTCTTGGTCGATAGATGAAATACTTTATTATCATCTTTAGCCCGGAACACATGGGCCACGGACCCTAATCTTTCCGTTGAGTTCAACCAAATTTCGATGCAATAACAATTTATTGCCCCACTTACCCAACGTAATAAGTTTAGCACCTCGGTGAGCCGAACCTACTTCCTTACGAAATTGGGATTCATGGGTTCTACTCTTTTGTTAAGGCTAAGTCTCAATTACAAAAATAGAGGTCAAGTCAATTTATATTATCTATCTCCTTTTAAGTGAACTAAATAGGTGAACTATCGATAATTATAATTGACGCGGTCAATTGACTCGATAAAATGCATGTGTTGTTTAAGTGGCGATTTGGCATGCATGCAACATATAAATAAAAATGCAAGCATAAAATAAATTCCTAGTATGGCCTTCCTAAAAATAATAGAAAATCAAATTAACTATTAAAAATTCGGAAACCAACTCCTTGGTCCCTTGAACTTCATTCGCACGCCTCCCAAGGACACCGTCTTCCTTTTGGAACGCCTTTCCAAACGACATCGTCTTTAGGAAACTCCGGGATTACAAATGATATAATAAAATTACAAGGCTATTCTATTATGCATTTTCGAAATAAAATGAAATGATACAATTAAAAGTGATACGAAATCACATTAAATTACAACTGAATCAATATTCCAATACATTTCGGGTAATATCGATTAAAAACTAATGCCATCCTAAGACAAATTACATAATTTAAAAATTACATAAATCAAAATGACATTCATTCGTTCAAAATGCAGCATAATTATATGTAAACTCATGCAATATTAATGTGCCAAATCGCCCTAATAACCTTATATCGTATATAAACCCGGTTTTATGGAAATGCGTGATAATAACCAATTAAAATCACAAATTAACACTTAAATAAAAGTTAAGTCCAAGTTAATTACCCTAACTGTTTTAGGACTCAAAAATTATTCTCCACTAATTATTTGACAATAATTCAACTCGGTTTTGCATTATTGCTCGGTTTTGACCTTTATTAACATAACTTTTATGTAATAATCCCAAATTAAATTACAATAATTTATAAATTTGAAAAATAAAGTTTTGAATATTCTGGAACATTTCCAGGAACATCTTCATCTCAAAATTTGGGTCAAAAAAAATTTTCGAATCATTTTAGAGAAAAATATAGTTGCCATTAATCGATTTTATCAAACAAAATACTAAAACCATACGAAAATTAATCTAATTAATTTTCAACTTATACATCTGATATGTATAATATTTATACAACATATGATTATTTTGTCATGCCAAAAATTCATTTTAGCTATTTATGCCAAAATAATCACTATTTATGCCTTTTTAACTATTAAAAATCATAAATCATGCAAAATAAATCATATGTATCTCAAATTTTACATACAGTAGGTAAAATATGCATGTGATATCATACTAAAATTAATGGCCAGATTCGAACTTTTACTATTTTTAGTCATAAAATGTTCATTTTACTCATTAAAATGTATTTATTTAACTAAAAATCATTAAATAAAGCAATAATCTTCCATAAATCATCAAAATGACCTAAAAAAAATTTTAGGACCAGAAGGTATTTCATGCTCAAAATTTCGTGACTTTATCATATAAATCACAAAATTTCTAGTTTTGTTTTGTTACCATAACTCATAAAAACTTCATAAAACCGATTGCATTGAATATCCTATGCTTTGATACCAATTGTAAGGTTCATATACCTATACTTAAGACATTTCTTAAGTCATACTAATTAACTCTTTAATTAGTTTCAAGATCTAGTTACATGCTAACTAATTAAATAGAAATGGAGAAAGAAAATGTTCCATACATTGAGTATTATACGGATATGGGCACAAGTACAAGACACCTTCTTGTACTTGTTCTTGAGCTAGATGATTATAGGATGAACTTCCAAAAGCTCCAAGTATAGGAACTCTCCTTTTATTGCACCTAGACTTACCCTTAATCTCTTGAATATTGCTTTACTAGATTAATAAACAAGATCCCCTTAATATGAGTACTAGATACTTGAAGTTTCTACTTTAGAAACTCAAGTTCAAGTTCTAATCACAAGTTCTATGAAACTTCTAAAGTTTCTAAGTGTTTTGTGATTTCTAGTGAGATGTTTTGTGTGTTTTCTTATGAGATCAACTAGTAAGTAAACAAGAGGAAAACATCCCCTTATCTACCCACTAAAGCCGACACCCTTACTTGGGAAGGGAGGGCATGCTTTGGTTTTTGTCTTAACAAGGTGGTAGGGTGGCTATAGGTTTTTAGGCTAGTAATGATTATGCCTAATCTTGATTAGAATAACATTAAAGCCTAAACACTACCCTTCACACAAGTACAACCGGTTTTAACACTTAAAATGGACTCCATATTATATTTGTGATTTTGTCATTTGTCACATATGTGACATGTGACATGTGACATGTGACATGTTATCTTATAATAAAAAAATATGTATTTAACTAGTTTAAATACAATTTCATGTCCTATAAATTAAACTCAACATTTTAAGTAATAATTTATGATCACATATATATAAAATAGGTCATCTCATATTTGGTTGACATGATCCACAACATTAAGCATTTTAGTATAACAATTATATTATTGAATCTTATTTAATCATATTACAATCAGATATATTTCTCACTCGTAAACTCGTCCTGTTTAAGGGATTAATTAATCTGTATCAATATACAATTAATTAAATTTCTTTATTAGGGAATCGTCCTTTCGGTGTGACCTCAAGGGATCAACTGATCACCATCGTCATACGACAGGAATGTCAAACTCTAGTAAGCCAATCATTACCGATTAATGTGGATCAATTTACTATAATGTTAATCATCCCTTTTGTATTCTTGTTAATGAAGTTTAATTAAGTGATTGCACTATTGTTGAGGACACTCACTCCAACACCTATATCGCTCCGACATAAAGTCTAACAAGTATAAGGGTAAAAACGAGGAATGGGAGTTCAATATCATCCAACAAAAAAGACTCAACGGAATACTCGGGATATACATGACTCAAATGAGCTAAACATCCAAAACCGTCAGTAAACATGTGAATAAGGCATAAGATAAATTTAAAAATGATAAAAAAGAGTCAATACATGATACATAAACATTAGACAAGGTTTTGAAAGCATAATCAATAAGGAACATAAATCCCATTTAAAACATGTTTGGAAACCATCTAAGACAAAGGTCAAATTTAAACGGTCATAACTTAAGTTCTATACATGATAATGCAATAATTTTTAGTGGAGGTGATAACTTATCCTCTTACGATTCAAACAGTAGGTCACACGCCCAAAACTAGCAAGAAACAAGGGATATATGACCAATTTAAGAAAAGCGGTCGGTGCAGGAAAATTTCACCCGCCCGGGTTGATATTCACCTACCCGGTTCGAGAGTACTCTGCTGAGATTCAAGCTCGAACCCACCCGGGTTGGACTTGACCCGCCGGGATTCTTCTAAAATCCGCAATGGTTCAAACCAAAATTCACCCAATATCATTGTAACTTCAATGCAACTTGATAATTTATGTTAAAACACATACAGACACACTAAAATCAACAAACTTAATCATACATGTCTCAAATATAATCCTTTATTCATAGTTAGTGATTTTCAAGATAAACACAACATTAAGAATTCATCTTTTTCTATATAAAAGACTAGATCTCAACTTGATACAACACAAATCATCATTTAAAACATCATCTACAGAATCTTTAGAGGTGTCTTACATGTTTTTACTTGAGAAAGCTACCTGTGACTTCGCCATTATGCATAGGCATCGTTTTATAACTGTCTTAGTTGCTCAGAATTACCTACCAACCATTTATAATCTGGTTAGAAGATGTATGCTTGATGTAAAATTCACTCATTTTTTTCGTTTGAACAGTTCAGGAAACTGTATGTTAGTTTTTAATAAAGTTGCAGCGGAAATTAACGTGTTTTAGTGGTTTTTGTATGTTTATGGACGAAAATATAAAGGATATGACGTGCTATAACTCTCCTACTTCGCAAGGATCTCGATTTAGCCACGAATAATACTCAACCTCGCAAGGAAGAATCTGGATTAACTCACTCTCCCAAGAACGAATTAATTTGATCTTTATAACTCGCAAGCTATGAAGAACACACAAGTAATCTTGTATTAATCTCTCAAATTGTATGAATAATTCTGATTACATAGCTTGGTATTTATACTACTAGTACTTACCTTAAACTAGGTAGATAAAAATTAGGAAATAGTGTGAACACTACCTTATTTGTAAATAGTGTGAACACTACCTTATTTGTAAATAGTGTGAACACTATCATACTACTTTATTCAAACTAGAAACTTAGGAAAATAAAAACATCAAAAAACACCTGGAAACCATGTTGGTTGACCAAGCCATGTTGACCATGAGCCTTGGAATGCGTGTCCTAGTCCGTCGTTTATATCACCCGCAAAAGAGTTGGACAACTCAACTTAAAATGACCATATCTCCTTGTTACTTAACCAAATAAAGCGTATGACCACTTGTTGGAAAGCTAACATCATGTACTTTCATCTCCAAGTGAAATCAAGTCAACATTAGCAATATATCCCAATATATTTAGTCTTAAAGTAAACAGAACGAATTTGTAAAGTCAAGAGTGACTTGAACTTGCATTTTTTAACATTTACCCATTTCCCTCCTATATCATTCTCCCTTTCTTCAAAAAGAATCGTCCCGATTCTTTGACCTACAACCTCCTGGATAAAAAACAATCCTTAAGAATTTAATAGCAAACTTGAACAAGAACTTGAAACTATTGACGCACACCACCAATATCTCCTTCAATTTTTCATCTTCAATATAATTTCCAAATTTGCTACTATCGACACATTTAAGCTTGCCTCCTTTATTGTGTTTTCGTTTCTCGTGCTTTCCTTCGTTGTGCGTTCCATTCTTGCGCTTTCAAAAATCAAAACAAAGCTTTCTTGGTATAACAAGATCATCATGAACATCAATAGGAATTGATTTCATCAAGAAATAAGAATTCCCACCACATAGTTTCGTATCAATGGATTTATCAAGTGGTGATTGATAAGGTGCACTAACTTGAGAATCCAAACAAAAATTATCGTATATAAATTACTCACCCAAGATTGGCGTAAGACTAAGATCATCTTGATTTTCATCGCCATAACTTATGTAATCATTCTCTTCCGTGTGAGTTTCAACACAAACTTCTTCAAATTCTTCATCATAAATAAATGATAACTGAGGATCAACTAATGCCGTATCTTCTATGTAAGATTCATCCTCAAATGAAAATATTTTATCTTCAGTTACATCTTCTATATCTTCATCATCACTTAGTGGATCAACAATATAGATGGTAATTTCGTCTTCCTCCTTTTCTGTTTCATCATTCGGAATTAAACAGTCTTCTGTATTGTTCGTTTGGACAAGGTCAGATATCATCTTCCCTACATCTTCTACATCTTTCCCTTCTTCATGATTAATATCGGAAGACATAGTCTCACCTTATTCAACCGGACTAGCTTTAAGATGTACGTTGTGAACCATTGCTTCTTGGTGGTCATCATCACCATAAGGATCAACCACGTGAACCTCCTCTTCCTTATTTTTACTTGTCGCCTCCTCTCTTTTACGGTCAGGTAGCACAAAGGTTGGAAGGAGATCACATAATTCATGGATCGTTAGAGCGCATTTTTGTGGGCACTTTAGCTATGTGTCCATGGCCTTGACACTTGAAACAACGCCTTAATGAACTTCCCTTGTTCTATACAATCCCACTCTTTGTTGTTTTCTTGTCTTCTTGTTTTTTGTGACTAACTTCAAAAGACTCAATCTTTGTCTCTTCTTTCTTTGATCTTGGACGTTCATACTTTGCTATAATTCCATCAAGCTCCATGTGGATATTCTTCCAAAAATTTGCTTCCTCAAATTCCCTTTCTAACCTTTTTATTTCACGCTCAAGGTTCTTTAAACCCCAAACCATGATTATAAATACGATGTAGATAAATCACAAATTCAAGGACCATCTTAATTTAATGAAATCAAGAGCCGAAACACTGATACCAAATTGATGTAAAATTCACTCGTTTTTTTTTTTGGTTGAACAGTTCAGGAAACTGTCTATTTGTTTTAATAAAGTTGCAGCTGGAATTAACGTGTTTTTGAGGTTTTTGTATGTTTATGGACGAAAAGATAAAGGATATGACGTGCTCTAACTCTCCTCCCTCGCAAGGAACTCGATTTAGCCACGAATAATACTCACCCTCGCAAGGAAGAAGATGGATTAACTCACTCTCCCAAGAACGAATTAATTTGATCTTCATAACTCGCAAGGTATGAACAACACACAAGTAATCTTGTATTTATCACTCAAATTGTATGAATAATTCTGATTACATAGCTTGGTATTTATACTACTAGGTAGATAGAAATTAGAAAATAGTGTGAAGACTACCTTATTAGTAAATTGTGTGAACACTATCACACTACTTTATTAAAACTAGAAACTTAGGAAAAAAAATATCACAAATCACCAGCCTTGGAAACCGTTTTGGTTGACCAAGTCGTGTAGACTATGAGCCTTGGAATCCGTGTCCTAGTCCGTCGTTTATATCACCCGCGTAAGGGTTGGACATCTCAACTTAAAATGACCTTATCTCCTTTGTTACTTAACCAAATAACGCGTGTGACCACTTGTTCGAAAGTTAACATCATGTACTGTCATCTCCAAGTGAAACCACGTCAACATTGGCAATATATCCCGAGATATTTATTCTTAAAGTAAAGAGAACGAAACTGAAAAGTTAAGAGTGACTTGAACTTACATTTTTGGACATTTACCAATTTCCCTCCTATATCAATGCTACTTGTTAATCGATGTGTATTCTATGAGAGGCAACAAGAGACCATACATCACCTGATTGTTCAGTGCCCTTACTATAATGAACTTGCCCAACGGGTACTAGGCTGTCAGTGGGACACCTCGCGATTTCTCAATAAAGTAAACACATAGATTTGCAGCGGAAAATACGAGATTTTAAAAACTTTAAACGAAAAATCGCGAATGTCACTTTATTATAAAACAAAAGCTTAGTTTAATAAATCATTTGTACAAATTGCAACTTAAATTATACAAGGGATCTCTATCCCTTTATAGATACACAAATAAGACAATAAACTAATATAAACTACAAGGCTACAGGTGAGTCGTTAAAAGTACAATGCTCGCTAGCTCACTCGTCAAAACCTCATGCAACACCAACTTGTAACGTGTTCATTCATGAAACATGAAAGCCACGGTTAATGAGGAGTAACTTGGGGTTCTCCGCCATATAACATCAAAACAAACATAATTAGAGCATGTGAACATATATTATCATATATATATAAGTTTCATGCCCATTTCTAATGATAACATCTCAAATTAGCGTCCTAAGAATGTGAAAATAAATACAACATATTCATCATATTATCAAGAATAGGGAAGACTCGCCTTTGCAACAATATCGGTATTAACGTCTTTCATCTCACCGCTAGCACCATATAATTGTAGAGGTTGAAGGCGTGACACACACAAGATCATAATAGGCATCCAACAATCCAATATACATCAAACAACCATCATGTGATCAAACATACTCTCACGGTAAATGAAATACACTAGCATCTGCACATAGCATGACAAGACGACTCTAGACTCTAATCCTCTCGGTAGGACTACGATAATAATACGGTCCTAGTCTAAAGCTGGCCAGACTCTCAGGACAATACGTGTACCGATTCGACATGTGGATAGACGTGCACACATTCAATACTCGGTCAACAGAACAGAAGCTGAGTACCCCAAATCCAGCAGTACGGCCAACGGCAGATGCGAACAGAGAATGTGCATACCAATCCCGCAGTACGGCCAATGAGAAAGGTTGTCACAATAATAAGCACCTACACTCCCGCAGTATGGCCAACGAAGATGAGACCTCTAACAAAGGTCAAGCTAGTACCCTACATGCAGTGACATCACCTCGCGAAGATACAACATTTGACGAGAAGGTCGATCAACACCAAGCATTCGCCTCCCAACAATGTTGTCAAATCCCCACTAACATACAATAGAATGTTCCTCTATTGCTCCGACGTAAAGTCTAACAAGTATAAGGGTACAAACGGGGAATGGGAGTTCAATATCATCCAACAAATAAGACTTAACGGAATACTCGGGATATACATGACTCAAATAAGCTAAACATCCAAAACCGTCAGTAAACATGTGAATAAGGCATAAGATAAATTTAAAAATGATAAAAAAAAAATAGTCAATACATGATACATAAACATTATAAAATGTTTGGAAAGCATAATCAATAAGGAACATAAATCCCATGTCAAAACATGTTTGGAAACCATCTAAGACAAAGGTCAACATTAAACGGTCATAACTTGAGTTATATACATGATAATGAAATAATTATTAATTTAGGTGATAACTTGTCCTCTTACGATTCGAACGGTAGGTCACACGCCCAAAACAAGCAAGAAACGAGTGAGATATGACCAATTTAAGAAAAGGAGTCGGTGCAGGAAAATTTCACCCGCCCGGGTTGATGTGGACCTGCCTGGTTCGAGAGTACTCTGCTGAGATTCAAGCTCGAACCTACCCACGTTGGACTTGACCTGTCGGGATTCTTCTCAAATCCGAAAGGGTTCAAGCCAAAATTCACCCAATATAATTGTAACTCCAATGCAATTTGATAATTCATGTTAAAACACATACAGACACCCTAAAATCAACTAACTTAATCATACAAGTCTTAAATATAATCCTTCATTCATAGTTAGTGATTTTCTAGATAAACACAACATTAAGAATTCATCTTTTCCATATAAAAGACTAGATCTCAACTTGATACAACACAAATCATCATTTAAAACATCATCAACAAATTTAATCCAACAAATATCATCAAACATTACTCATAAGTCCTCATGTAAGTATTAAAACATCCAACATAATTATTAAGGGATTTATTATACAAATATTAGTGTCTTTAACACATATTTACATGATAAGAAGGAAATTTAGCATACAAACTACCCACATCCACCAATTCAAGACAAGTGAATCATAACTCAACAATATAACATATAAGAACATGAACTCATAACACTAACTAACAAATAACATATCGTTATTATAATTACTACCCTAAAATACATAAGAAACACATAAAAAGCGATATCGAGTAACCCATCTACATTACCTTATTAGCGCTCCAATTAAGCAATCCTTAAGCAACCTAATGATACCAACGGATTCCTTGACCCAGTTACTCAAAATTCCACCCTTTAATTATGATTAATATACTAGAAAACTCAAACCGAAATTCTGGAAAATCGTCTTAAAACAAAGTTAAAAGTTTCATTCTTTTAATAGCTAGAAAGAAGGAGGATGGTAAGAGGATTTTGAAACATTAAACGGAATTGAATTCCGTTAAGAAACGAAGAAGTTACGTCTGTCTTAAGATTAGATCTAATAGATGGATTTTATAAAAAGTTGGAGGAAGATGATATCTTATAATAAGAAAAAGAAGAGGAGAATGAGAGGAAAAGAATGATGTGAAAATCATGAAGTTTCGTTGAGAGACGGAGAAATGACATCCGTCTTAAACTTTTTGGTTATGGAGGTTTTGAGTTGGTGAGGAAGATGAAGGTGATAGAAAATTGCTTAAAATTACAAGGGTGAAGGTGGAGTTTTATGGTGGTTTTGTTTTGAGAATGTGAGTAGTAATATGACTAATATTCAAGGTGGGGTTTTACCCACTAGGATTTTCGAGTATAGTCCGATTATGGACTCATAACGGAGTGAAATGCGACAGTTTCTACCCAACTAAACTAAATTCAATTTAACATTAATTTAAAGCTACGAAATCATAAGATCGATTTAAAAGAAAAAGAAATTTTATGAAATTAACGACGTAGTGTCTTTTTTTTGGGTACGCCTGTCAGTACTTGCCCTAGTTTTGGCAGTGAGCTTGTGGCGAAGAGAGTGACTAAGACAGTCGAGCTTATGGATTTGGTTGCTTGGATTGAGAACCCGCAATTTGAGTTGCTTATGCTTAGAGCATGTACTGGTATTTCTAAGTTCTACTTTACCCTCCGTACTTGTTCACCGAGAGTCTTTGGGTCTGTCCATCTTCGTTTTGATGCACCACTTCATTCTAACTTAGAACGTATTGTCACTGCGTCTGGGTCTGGTTTTGGGGATTGGCAGTGGCGCCTTGCCACTTTCCCTTAACATCTTGGTGGGCTCGGTGTTTATGTTGCGGGAGATGTTTTGCATTATATTTTTCTGGCGTCTCGATTGCAGTCTGCAGATTTGCAGGCTAAGCTACTACGGCCTTCTGATATTGTAGATGCTGGTCCTACTTTTGATGATGCCTTGCGGGTGTTCTCTAAGACTACAGATTCTGGTTTTTTACGTGATCCTAGTGAAATCGCTGTCCCTAAACTTATGAAGAAATTGGCAGCTATAAATTTTGCGACGGTTGCTGCTTCTTCAGAATGTGTTTTCTCTTTGACAACGCATCAGCTTGCATTGTGGAAGTTTCAGCAGGGTGCCTACTCCTATGATTGGTTGCGTGCGATTCCTATCTCTAGATTAGGTCAGACTATGAACGGTAGGACTTACCGTAGTGTGCTTGGGTATCGACTAGGTATTCCGTTACTCACGGTATCTAGGCCTTGTCCTGCTTGCTCTCGGATTTTTGCTGATGATATTTATGGGGACCACGTTGTTTCTTGTACTGGTACTGTGGGTGTTAAGCATTGGCATAACCTCGTTCGTGACACCTTATTTTACATTTGCTATAGGTCAGGTATTTCTACGGGTAGGGAGGTGGATATCAGTTTAGTTGACGACCATGGCAGATCTCTCTGTCCTGCGGATTTGCTGCTTTATTCATGGGATAGAGAACGTGATGTGTGAGTTGATTTGACAGGGTCTTCCCCCTTGACTCAGACTAGGATGGCCGATTTTGTGCCCGTACGGGTAGTCGCTGATGCTTTTTAGCAAAAGTGTGCTAAATATGAGGATTTTTGCGCGGCTGCTGCTTATAATTTCCATCCCTTCTCTTTCTCTTCGCTTGGGGAGCTGGGTTTGGATGTTGTTGCCTGCTCAAGCGGATCAAGAAATTCTCAGTATATCTGGATGTAGGGGCTCGGGTGGCGGCTTATATTTTTACTAGACGTAGCTTTGTTGTATCTAAGGGGGTGGAGCCCTGATTGTATCTCGGTTTTCCACCAATTTCATGTAAACTTTTATTTTTCTATTAAAGAAAGCTGCGCGCATCCTTCAAAAATAAAATAAAAATAAAAATAATAATCATAATAATAACAACGATAATAACGATAACAACAATAACAACAACAACAATAATAATAATAATAATGATAATAATAATAATAATAATAATAATAATAATAATAATAATAATAATAATAATAATAATAATAATAATAATAATAATAATAATAATAATAATAATAATAATAATACTAATAATAATAATAATAATAATAATAATAATAATAATAATAATAATAATAATAATAATAATAATAATAATAATAATAATAATAATAATAATAATAATAATAATAATAATAATAATAATAATAATAATAATAATAATAATTACGTGATCCTAGTGAAATCGTTGCCCCGAAACTTATGAGGAAATTGGCAGATATCTATTTCGAGAGAGAGTGAGGGAGGCGATTGGCGATTGGCGATTGAAGAGAGGAGTGAGGGCGTCGTTCACCCTTCCTTCCGGAGTCTCACCGCACCGACCACCCTTTTACACCGGCCATCCAGACCTCACGTCGCCGGCCTTGGTGTGGTGTTTGGTGTCGTTGGTTGCGTCGGCAGGTACGACGTCTTTGTTCCTATGTGCCGGCCGTTCTGCTGTTTCACACTGGCAACGCATCTGCTAGTCGTCGCCGGTCTGGTTGTTGGCGGTTTGCCATCCGTTCTGCAGTGTTTCTCACGATCAGGGCTTTGCGAAAATGGGACACGTCGCTTCTGTGGGTTTAGGGTAACGCCTTTGTCCATTGGTTGCAGCTGCTTGTCAATCTCTGTCTGCCTGCCACTCTCTGTCCGCCGTCTCCGACCAGGCCATATAGACCACACCCGGCTGTGGTGCGTCTGTTGGTGTGTGTTGGTGGTTTCATCGCGTTGGCGTCGGTTTCTCTTGCCGTGGTCTGCTGGCTGTGGCCGGTGTTGTCGCTGTGGGTCTTACGCGTCAAACTCTTACCGATAGTCTAACGGTTTTCTCTAATGCCGAGATTACCTTAAAGCGGATGGGGCTTTGGTTGTGTGGGGAATGCTTTAAAACCCATACGTTTCGTTCTAGGTGTCGGCATGGTCGGGGTGACATAGTTCCGCCTCCAGATTGTGGTGATGGCATCGTTAGCTTTATTATTCATGGTATCCCTATACCTCCGGCCTTGTCTCACTCGGTTATGTCATCTGATGATGAGGTTGAGCTTGTTCAATGGTCTGTATCTTCGCTTGATCGTTTATTTTCTTTGGGCCATCGCACCGTGAAATCTATTCCTCCTAAGTGCCGTCTTGGGTTTGCTCGGGTTCTGAAGGAGGTCATGGATGATGTGGCTGACTCTCCTGGTGATATCTCCTACTGGGTTTGTTTGCTTGTGTTGCCTATTTGTCTGCTTACGACTTTCGCTCCTAGGCGTAATCTTGAGTGTAGGATGGCTGTTAGGCGATAACGTCTGTAGGAGAGTATTACCAGGGCTATTCTTGCTTGGGGGTGCCTGGAGGGGGATTGCAGCTTTTGCAGGAGTGTTTGGCTGAGGTTCCTCCTTCGTTTCATGTGGGGGAAGATCTGGATTTGGGTGAGCTTAACCTCTGCCAGTGTCGGCGGAAGGTTTGTGATGGTCACTATACTGCTGCTGTTAGGGTGCTTTCTTCCTTTGGCGTCGCCCCCTACTCTGATGCCACTCTTGGTGCTCTGCGAGAGAAGCATCTTGTCGCCCCATCTCCTTCGCTGCCTCCTTTGCCTGTGGATCATCATTCTCTTGTTGCCTCTTCGGCGGTGGTATTGGATATGATTCGTGGTTTCCCGCGTGCCCCTTCTTGCGGGAGGGATGGGCTTCGTTCCGAACACGTTATGGACTGTTTGAGGGGTGCTGCTGTGGCTGTCTCTGATGATTTGATCGCTTCTGTTACTAGGGTGGTTAATCTTTTCTTGGAGGGCTGGTGCCCTGTAGCCCTTGGTGAGTACATTTCTAGCGCTCCGCTTATGTCGCTTGTTAAGCCGGGCGGGGGTGTTCGTCTTATCGCTCTTGGCACTGTCTAGAGACGTCTTGTCTCTAAGGTTGGTACTTAATTGGTTGGTCCTTCTTTGTCTACTTATTTTGCTTGCCTTCAGTTTGGGGTTGGGGTGTCCGGTAGAGGAGAGGCTATCTTGCATGCCTTGAATCGGCTCATTGAGGCCCGTGGTGGTGATGTGGGATTGTCTATGTTGCTAGTTGATTTCCAGAATGCTTTCAACCTTGTTGATCGTGTGACTATGCTACAGGAAGTCCGCTGTCGTTGTCTGGTTCTTTCCCGTTGGGTGGAGTTTTGTTACTCTAGCCCCGCCCGTCTCTATTATGGGGAGCATTGCTTGTGGTCTTGTCAGGGTGTTCAACAGGGTGATCAATTAGGCCATTTACTTTTCGCTCTGGTTTTGCATCCCTTAGTGTGCAAAATCCGTGACTCTTTTGATCTTACTATGCAGGCCTGGTTTTTGGATGACGACACCATTGTTGGGGACACTTTGGAGGTAGGGGCTATTTTGGATTTGATTATGGTAGATGGGCCTCGTTTTGGTCTCCATCTTAATGTGGCTAAGACTGAGGTCTTTTGGCCTATTGAGGATCCGCGGAGTTGGCTTTACGGTGTTTTCCCCTACTATTGCCCGGCCCTTGCGTGGTGTCTCTGTTTTGGATGGACCTGTCAGTACTTTTCCTATTTTTGGCAGTGAGCTTGTGGCGAGGAGAGTGACTAATACAATTGAGCTTATAAATTTAGTCGCGAGGATCGAGGACCCGCACTGCGAGTTGCTTCTGCTCCGTGCTTGTACAGGTATTTCTAAGCTATATTTTTCTCTTCGTACTTGCTCCCCTGGAGTCTTTGGGTCTGTCCATCTTCGCTTTGATGCAGCACTTCGTTCTAACTTGGAACGTATAATCACCGCGTCTGGGCCTGGTTTTGGGGATTGGCAGTGGCGCCTTGCCACATTCCCTTTTCAGTTGGGTGGGCTCGGTTGTTTATGCTGCGGGGGATGTTTTACACTATGCTTTTGTGGCTTCCCGTTTGCAGCCTGCAGTTTTGCAGGCTACGCTCCTACGGCCTTGCGGGTGTTTTTGGAGGCTACAGGTTCTGATTTTTTACGTGATCCTAGTGAAATCGCTGCCCCTAAACTTATGAAGAAATTGGCAGATATATATTTCGCGACGTTTGCTGCTTCTTCAGAATCTGTTTTCTCTTTGACACCGCGTCAGCTTGCGTTGTGGAAGTCTCAGCAAGGTGCCCACGCCTCTGATTGGTTGCTTGCATTTACTATCTCTGGGCTTGGTGAGACGATGAACATGAGGACTTACCGTAGTCTGTTGGGGTATCGACTGGGTGTTCTGTTATTCGCGGTATCTAGGCCTTGTCCTGCTTGCTCTAGGGTGTTTGCTGATGATGTGTATGGGGACCACGCTGTTTCATGTACTGGTACTGTGGGGGTTAAGCATCGGCATAACCTCGTTCGTGACACCTTATTTGACATATGCTATAGGTCTGGTGTTTCTACGGGCAAGGAGAATGATATCGGTTTGGTTGACGGGCATAGCGGATTTGCTACTTTATTTCTGGGAGAGAGGGCGTGATGTGTGTGTTGATTTGACAGGGTCTTCCCCCTTGACTCAGACTGGGATGTCCGATTTTGTGCCGGGACGGGTTGTCGCTGATGCTGCTCAGCGCAAATGTGCTAAGTATGGAGATTTATGCGCGGCTCCAGGCTATGGTATCCTACCCTTCTCTTTCTCTTCGCTTGGAGAGCTGGGCTCGGATGCTGTTGGCTTGCTCAAGCGGATCAAGAAATTCTCGGTATCTCAGGATGCTGGGGCTCGGGTGGCCGCTTATATCTTTACTAGGCTTAGTTTTTATATAGCTAAGGGGGCCCAGATTGTCTCTCGGCTCCCCACCAACTTCTTGTAAACTTTACATTTTTTTCTAATGAAAGCTGCGCGCATCTAATAAAAAAAAAAAATAATAATAATGATAATAAGGATTTTCGAACGGTGTGAGAGAGTGGGGAGGGCGATTGAGAGAAGGGTGGGTGGTGCTATCGTGTACATTCCGGCTGATATCCTTTCTGATCACCGGACGTTTGGCCTCTCGCCGTAGCCGGCTTTGCTGTTGGGTTTGTGTCGATTTGGATAGGGAGACTAGAGGGAGAGGCGGCTGTGCTTTTTCTGCGTTTAGGTTAGTGCTGCTTTTTCAGTGTGTTAGACGTCGTTGCCGCTGTCACCGCCAGACGATGACCTCTAGAGTCTGGGCGGTCGTTCTTTTGCGGTTTGTGGCCATCGTGTTGGTGGCTTGTTATTCGTTTTTGCGTCGGTTCGTCGGCATCGTGTTGGTGGGTTGTCGTGTAACGTCGATCAGTGGGGGTCTGTTCTCGTCCCTGGTGGACGTCGCCTATTGTTCAGGGTGGTTGGTGGTGGGTGTGGTCATCTTTTTTGCATGTAATCGTCTTTTGCTTTAAGGTTTTGCTTTTGTGCATGTAAACCTCTCGTGTGCATGATCCCATGAACGTGACCAATTTCTCACGTGGGGTTTTGGACAGCCAGCGATCGTCTTCGTCTTCTGTTTTTTGCTTTCTCACCTCATCGTTCCTATGTCGGAAATTTTTTGCTACCTTTAACCTTTTGTGGGCTTATGTGGGTGTCTTGACGGTAATGGTAGAGGTCTTAACAGAGCCTACATGCTACGACACCTTCGCGATCATCATTGTAGTGGGGCCGCTAAGGTAATTACTCGTCAAGCCCTTTCCTCTAGTTTGACTATTTTTTCTGCTGATGAAATTATTTTAAAGAGAATGGGAGTTTGGTTATGTGGGGTGTGCTTTAAAACCAATATCTTGCGTTCCAAGTGTCGGCATAGCTAGGGCGATTTTGTGGCGCCTCTGAATTATGGTGATGGCCTTGTTAGATTTTTTTTTACGATATTCTCGGACCTAGGGCGATTTTGTGGCGCCTCTGAATTATGGTGCTTTAAAACCAATATTTTTTTTTACGATTTTGTGGCGCCTCCTTCTCCGTCGGTTCCCTTGTCTGATGTTGAGGTTGTGCCTGTTGGTTTGACTGTTTCTATGCTTGATCGTTTATTTTCTATGGGGTTACGCACTGTGAAGTCCATTCCTCCTAAATGTCGTCTTGGTTTTTCTCGGATTTTGAAAAGGGCATTAGATGATGTGGCTGACTCTCCTGGTGATCTCTCCTACTGCGTACGCTTGGTTGTGTTTCCCCTTTGTATACTTAAAACCTTCTTCCCGAGGAGTAATCTTGAGTATAGGGCCGTTGTTCGGCGTCAGCGTCAGGAGGAGAGTATTGCTAGTGCTATTAGTACTTGGGGTGTGCCTTGTGGTTGTTTGCAGCTTGTGCAGAAGACCTTAACTGAGGCCCCTCGTTCTTTTAGTATGGAGGAGGACCTTAACTGGTATTTCCAAGCTCTATTTTGCTTTGCGTACTTGTTCCCCTTGTGTCTTTGGGTCGACACAACTTTCTTTTTATGTTGCACTTCGTTCTTGCTTTGAACGTATTGTCACTTCGTCTGGGCCTGGTTTTGGGGATTGGCACTGACGAGTTGCCACCTTCCCTTCTCATTTTGGTGGAATCGGGGTTATGCTGCTGGGGATGTCCTACATTATGTTTTTCTGGCGTCTCGTTTGCAGTTTGTTGAGTTGCTGGTTAAGCTTGTCCGTCCTTCCGGTATCATTGATGCTGACCCTACTTTTGATGACACCCAGCGTATTTTCAATGAGGTCACGGGTTCGGATGTCTTATGTGATCCTAGTGAAATAGTTGCCCCTAAACTTATGAAGAAATTAGCTGATATATATTTCGCGAAGGTTGCCGCTACATCGGATTCTTTTTTCTCTTTGACTCCGCGACAAGTGGGTTTGTGGAAGTCTCAGCAGGGTGCTCACTTCTTTGATTGGTTTCGTGCTGTTCTTAAATCTGGGTTAGGTCAAGCTATGAATGGGAGGACTTACCGTAGTGTGCTTAGCTATCGACTCGGTGTTCGGCTGTTCACGGTGTTTAGGCCTTGTTTTATTTTTTCTCATATTTTGGTTGGGGATGTGTATGGTGATCAAGTTGTGTCCAATGTTGGTATGGTGGGCATTAAGAATCGGCATAACCTCGTTCCCGACACTCTTTTCGATATCAGTTTCAGGTTTGGGATTTCTGCTGGTAGGGAGGTTGACATTGGTTTGGTTGATGGGCATGATAGGTCCCTTCATCCGGCGAATTTGTTACTTTATTCCTGGGACAGGGGGCGCGATGTGTGTGTCGATCTGACAGCGTCATCTTGCTTGACTCAGACTGGGATGTCTGATTTTGTGCCTGGTCGTGTTGTCGTTGATGCTGCTAAGCATAAGTGTGCCCAGTACCATGGTTTTTGCATTGCGGCAGTTATGGTATTCTACCTTTCTCCTTCTCTTCACTGGGGGAACTTGATAAGGATGATGTTGCCCTGCTCAAGCGGATTCAGAAATTCTGGGTGTCTCAGGATGCCGGTCTAGAGCTGCCCGCTAATTTCTTGTAAATTTGTTGATGATCATAATAAAAGTTGTTGGTTTTAAAAAAATAAAAATAATAATAATAATAATAATAATAAAGAGCGGAAGAGAGAGGAGAGACAGGCGATCTACTAGGGCTTTCGTGTGCCAGACTTTGCCGGACGGCGACCTCACGTCGCCACTGGCCGCCTTTCCTCGCCGGTGACCTCACGTCGTCGGTGTTGGTGTCTTTCCTGTGGGTTGCGGTCTTCGTCGCGGTCCTGCGCCGTTTTGCTGCCGTCTTCGCTGGAGGCGTGATTAGGGTTCATCCGTCGTGGCCTTTCTTGCTGGTGACGGCCGTCGTGCGCCTTCTCTCTTCTTCCTTTTCTGCCGGTAGGGTGACGTTCTCTTTCTAGGGTTTGTGCCGCACATCGTCGCAGTCTGCGCGGATTAGGGTTCTTTTCTTCTTCTGTCGTGCGCCTCCAGCCGTCGCCTCAGACCGTCGCCTCCGACAAGGCACACCCTATCTCACGACCGGCCGTGGGTGTGTTTGTGGCTGAACTTATCATGGCATTGTTGCGTCGACGTCGGTGTTTGTGCTAGTGTTTTGCCACTTGTCGGGGTTACTGGTTGTGGCTGGTGGTGGTGGTCACGGGGGTGGCTGTTTTGTAGGCTGTGTGGTGGTCGCGGTGTTGGTGGCAGGTTTCTTGCCTTGCACGTGAGCCATGCACGTGGATCGTGTCATGGGTGTTCTTTTTCTATAGTAGGTTATATTTTCTTTTTCTTTTTCTTTTTCATGCCTACTTTGGTACGTTTTCAGTGTCCCTTTTCGAGTATTCATGGTTGTCCGAATGGTAATGGTAAGGGCCTTACTAAGGCCGCTTGGCAAAAGCATTTTCAGGATCGACATTGTATTGATGGTGCTATGGGGCTTACGTGTCAAACTCTTACTAATAGTCTGACTGTTTTCTCTAATACCGAGATTACCTTGAAGCGGATGGGACTTTGGTTGTGTGGGGAGTGCTTTAAAACCCATACCTTTCGCTCTAGGTGTCGACATAGCCAGGGTGATATTGTTGCGCCACCGGATTGTGGTGATGGTGTCGTTAGCTTTATTATTCATGGTATCCCAAGACCGCTTGCTCCGTCTCCCTCGGTTATTTCTTCTGATGATGGGGTTGGGTCTGCTCAGTGGTCTATATCTTCGCTTGATCGTTTATTATCTTTGGGTCTTCGCACCGTGAAATCTATTCCTCCTAAGTGTCGTCTTGGGTTTGCTCGGGTTTTGAAGGGGGTCTTGGATGGTGTGGCTGACTCTCCTGGTGACCTCTCCTGCTGGGTTCGTATGCTTGTGTTGCCTCTTTGTCTGCTTAAGACCTTCGCTCCTCGGAGTAATCTTGAGTGTAGGACTACTGTTAGGCGACAGCGCCAGGAGAAGAGTATTACCAGGGCTATACTTGCTTGGGGGGTGCCTGGAGGAGGTTTGCAGCTTTTGCAGGAGTGTTAGGCTGAGGTTCCTTCTTCGTTTCATGTGGAAGAGGATCTGGATTTGAGTGAGCTTAACCTCCGCCAATGTCGGCGGAAGATTGGTGATGGCCACTATTCTGCTGTTGTTAGGGTGCTTTCATCCTCTGGCGTAGCCCCCTACTCTGATGCCACTCTTGGTGCTTTGCGAGAGAAGCACCCGGCCGCCGCATCTCCGTCCTTGCCTCCTTTGCCTGTGGATCATCATTCTCTTGTTGCCTCTTCGGCTGTCATTTTGGATATGATTCGTAGTTTCCCACGTGGCACTTCTTGTGGGAGGGATGGGTTTCGTGCCCAACACCTCATGGACTGCTTGAGTGGCGCTGCTGTGGCTATCTCTGATGATCTGATCGCTTCTATTACTAGGGTGGTCAATCTTTTTCTTGAGGGCCGATGTCCGCAAGCTCTTGGTGAGAACATTGCCAGCGCTCCGCTCACGCCGCTTGTTAAACCTGGTGGTGGTGTTCGTCCTATTGCTGTTGGCACTATCTGGAGACGTCTTGTTTCTAAGGTAGGTGCTTGTTTGGTTGGTCCTTCTTTGTGTTCTTATTTTGCTGGTCTTCAGTTTGGGGTTGGGGTGTCCGGTGGAGGAGAGGCTGTCTTGCATGCCTTGAATCGGTTCATTGAGGCTCGTGGTGGTGATGTGGGGTTTTCTATGTTGCTGGTTGATTTCCACAATGCTTTCAACCTTGTTGATCGTGTAACCATGCTTCTGGAAGTTCGTCGTCGGTGCCCGATTCTTTCCCGTTGGGTGGAGTTCTGTTACTCTAGCCCTGCCCGCCTTTATTATGGGGAACATTGTTTGCGGTCTTGTCAGGGAGTCCAGCAGGGTGATCCTTTGGGACCCTTGCTTTTCGCTTTGGTTTTGCATCCCTTGGTGTGCAAGATACGGGATTCTTTTGATTTGAGTTTGCAAGCTTGGTACTTGGATGATGGCACCATTGTTGGGGATACTTTGGAGGTGGGAAAGGTTTTGGATTTGATTTTGGCAGAAGGTCCTCAGTTTGGTCTTCATCTTAATGTCGCTAAGACTGAGGTTTTTTGGCCTACTGAGGATCCTCGGAGTCGTCTTCCTGGGGTTTTCCCCCCTTCTATTGCTCGGCCTTTGCGTGGTGTCTCTGTGTTGGGTGGGCCGGTCAGTACTTGCCCTAGTTTTGGCAGTGAGCATGTGGAGAAGAGAGTGACTAAGACCATCGAGCTTATGGATTTGGTTGCTAGGATTGAGGACCCGCAATGTGAGTTGCTTCTGCTTCGAGCTTGTACTGGTATTTCTAAGCTCTACTTTACCCTCCGTACTTGTTCCCCGGGGAGTTTTGGGTCTGTCCATCTTCGTTTCGATGCAGCGCTGCGTTCTAGCTTGGAACGTATTGTCACCGCGTCTGGGCCTGGTTTCGGGGATTGGCAGTGGCGCCTTGCCACTTTCCCTTTTCATCTTGGTGGGCTCGGTGTTTATGCTGCCGGGGATGTTTTGCACTATGCTTTTTTGGCGTCCCGTTTGCAGTCTGCTGATTTGCAGGCTAAGCTTCTACGGCCTTCTGGTATTGTGGATGCTGGTCCTACTTTCGATGCTGCCTTGCGGGTGTTCTCTGAGACTACAGGTTCTGCCTTTTTTATGTGATCCTAGTAAAATCGCTGCCCCTAAACTTATGAAGAAACTGGCAGATATATATTTTGCGAGGATTGCTGCTACTGCGGAATCTGTTTTCTCTTTGACACCGCGCCAGCTTGTGTTATAGAGGTCTCAGCAGGGTACTCACGCCTCTGATTGGTTGCGTGCGGTCCCTATCTCTGGGTTGGGTCAGACTATGAACGGTAGGACTTACCGTAGTGTGCTTGGGTATCGACTGGCTATTCCGTTATTCGGGGTATCTAGGCCTTGTCCTGCCTGCTCTCGGGTTTTTGCTGAGGATATTTTTGGGGACCATGCGGTTTCTTGTACTGGTACTGTGGGGGTTAAGCATCGGCATAACCTCGTTCGTGACACTTTATTTGACATATGCTATAGGGCTGGTATTTCTACGGGCAAGGAGGTTGATATCGGTTTGGTTGACGGGCATGGCGGGTCCCTTCGTCCTGCGGATTTGCTACTTTATTCCTGGGACAGAGGGCGTGATGTGTGTGTTGATTTGACAGGGTCTTCCCCCTTGACTCAGACAGGGATGTCCGATTTTGCGCCGGGACGGGTTGTCGCTGATGCTGCTCAACGCAAATGTGCTAAGTATGGAGATTTATGCGCGGCTGCGGGCTATGGTTTCCTACCCTTCTCTTTCTCTTCGCTTGGAGAGCTGGGGTCGGATGCTGTTGACTTGCTCAAGCGGATCCAGAAATTCTCGGTATCTCAGGATGATGGGGCTCGGGTGGCCGCTTATATCTTTACTAGGCTTAGTTTTGCTATAGCTAAGGGGGTGGGGGCCCAGATTGTCTCTCGGCTCCCCACCAACTTCTTGTAAACTTTTCATTTTATTTTAATGAAAGCTGCGCGCATCTTATAATAAAAAAAAAATAAAAAAAAAAAAAAAAAAAAAAAAAATAATAATAATAATAATAATTTGAGAGGGAGAGAGAGAGTGCGATTGATGCGGAGGGTATTAGGGCACGCGATTTCTGCCGGAGTACGTCGTCGCTCCGTTCGCCTATTCACACCAGCCATCCAATCCTCACGTCGCCGGCCGTGGTGTGGTTGTGGCTGGCTTTTGCTAGATTATGCGCTGCCAAGAGAGAAAGAAGAGGAAAGGGTCGTCATTGCTCGCCCGTTGTTGCTGCTGGCTGGACGCTGGTCGTCGGCGGTCGTCTTCTGATTATTGACATCGTCTGATTTTATATGGCGGTTGAATTGGGGTGGGGTCTTCTTTGTTGTGGGGGCTCTCTGTAGGGTTTCCAGTTGGGAGGCTTTTGTGATTCCTGCTGGTGGTCGACAGTCATGTTGTGGTTGCTGTCACCCGTTCTGAGTGGGAAGACATTGCTGGTCGGTCATTGCTGGTGTTGCCGCCGCTAGCGTTGTCTTTTTGTATCCAATTTTGTTGGGTTTTATTGCGTGCGGTGTCGTAGTTTGTGGTGGCGTTGGCCTGCCTTCCAAGTCGTGCAGCTCCCTTGGCTGGTAGGTCATCGCCTTAGTGGGTGTGTTTTTTGTTCGTTGTGCTTTGGGTTTTGTTGTTGTCTTGGATTTGTGTGGTGGCTGGCTGTTTAGCCGTTGGTGTGTGCCTTGAGTGGTGCTTGTCATGCATGTGTTTCTTGTTTTTTTTTTGTTTATTCGACGTCGTCATAGTTGTTATTCTTCATGCTTGATTTGATTCGTTTCTGTTGTCCTTTTGTTGGCTTTTGCGGGTGTCGATATGCTGGTGGTAGAGTTCTTTTTAAAGCTCCCATGATCAAGCATAGGGATGTCAATGAGGCGGGTCTTGACGGGTCTCGCCCCACACCCATCCCACTTGGGGCGGATGCGGGTAATGATTTGATGGGTGGTGGGGCGGGGACGGGTATCAAAAGTGTTATTCGTCGCGGGTTGTGGGGTGGGTGCGGGTATCACATGACATCCGCCCCATACCCACCCCACCCTACTTCGCCCCACACCACCCCGCCTCTCATGTCCCCGCCCCACTTATACCCGCCGCACTCATCTCCCGCCTACCTATAATATAGGTCTAGCTAAGTAAAAAAAAATTAATAATTTTATAAAGATAAAGGCTAAGCTAATAAAAGAGACTTATCTATTTAGCTAGAATGCTAGATTTCATAACTAGATTTAGAAATTGGTAGATTATGTTTGTGGCGTTGATAATCTTGTTAACTTTCACCAACTGCTTGTTTAAAAAACTTATGTAATAACTAATTAATTGAATGTGATCTATTTGCAACCACTTTGCGGAGACTTATTTGTAAAAAATTTACGAGACTTAGTATGTTTTAGATACAAGAATTTTATTTTAAAAATTGTCTTACGAAGGGAAAGGTAATTTGGCGGATAAGCGGATCCCCGCGGGTCGTCGCGGGGCGGGCGCGGTTTTGAGAAGTGTCACCTGCACGGGTCGTGGGGCGGGTGTGGGTACGCATTATTGTTCCTGGATGCAGGTGCGGGATACCCTTCCTCCGCACCCACCCCGCCCCATTGACATCCCTAATCAAGCACCTTCGTGATTGGCATTGTACTGGGGAGGCTCAAGTAATAACTCGACAGACTCTGTCTTCCAGTTGGTCTGTTTTTCTTGCAGCTGAAGTTACTTTTAAGCGAATGGGTATTTGGTTATGTGGGGTATGCCTTAAAACTCACACTTTATGTTCTAAGTGTCATCATGGTTTGGAATTTGTTGCGCCTCCATATTCCGGTGATGGACTTGCTAGGTTTATACTATACGATTTTCCTACACCACCCCCTCCGTCTTCATCGACTTTTGTTGCTGTGGAGTATGTTTCAATGGGTGATTTAGATGTGGATTCCCTTGCTCGTTTATTTTCTAAGGGGTTGCGAACTATGAAATCCATCCCGCCTCGGTGTCGTCTTGGGTTTTCTCGGGTCCTTAATGGGGCTCTTGATGCTGTGGTTGGCTCTCCGAGTGACCTTTCCTGCTGGGTTAACTTGCTTTTTTTGGCCCCTTTGTATTCTTAAGACCTTCTCCTCTAGAAATAATCTTAAGTGCAGGTCTGTTGTCAAGCGTCAGCGTCAGGAGGAGTGTATTTCCAGTGCCATTTGTACTTGGGGTGTGCCTGGAGGCAATTTACAGCTTTTGCGTGAGACCTTGGCTGAGGTTTCTACCTCCTTTCTAATGAAGGATGAGATTGAGACGAGCGAGCTTAATATTCGGCTGTGTATGCGGAAGATTTGTGACAACCATTATACTGCTGCGGTTCGTGTACTTTCTTCTTCTGGCATTGCTCCTTATGATGTTGACACTTAAGTGGTTTTGAAAGATAAGCACTCCAACGTTCCTCCTCCTACCATACCGCCTTTAACCGTGGATTATCATCCTCTTTTTGCGTCCCCGTCTATTGTTTTGGACATGGTTAGGATACTTAGGAGTTTTCCACGTGGTACTTCTTTTTGGAGAGACAGTTTTCTTGCCCAACACCTTTTGGATTGTTTGAGTGGAGTCAATGTTGTTGTCTATGATGATTTGATCGCCTCTATGTTTGGGGTGGTTAACCTTTTTCTTGAGGGGAAATGTCCGCAGGTTCTAGGTGAGTACATTGTTAGTGCTCCGCTCACCCCGCTTGTTAAACCAGGCGATGGTACGTCCAATTGCTGTGGGTACGGTTTGGAGACGCCTTGTCTCTAAGGTTGGTGCTTTTTTTATTGGTCTCTCGTCGTCTGGTTATTTAGATGGCCTTCAGTTTAGGGTTGGGGCATCCGGTGGATGAGAGGCTATTTTGCATGCCTTGAATCGGTTTGTTGAGGATTGTGGCACTAATGTTGGTCTTTCCATGTTGTTGGTCAACTTCCATAATACTTTTAATTTGGTCGATCGTGGGATTATGTTATTCGAGGTTCGTCGTCATTGTCCTATTCTCTCACGTTGGGTTGAGTTTTGCTATTCTAGTCCTGCTAGGCTTTATTATGTGGAGCACATCTTATGGTATTGTCAGGGGTTCAGCAGGTTGACCCTTTGGGTCCTTTGCTTTTTGCTTTGGTGTTGCAGCCTTTGGTTTGTAAGATCCTTGGACTCTTTTGACTTGAGTATGAGGCTTGGTACTTGGATGATGACACTATTGTCGGTGATACCCTGGTAGTAGGGAGGTTCTCGAACTGATTATGGAGGACGGCCCTCGTTCGGGGCTTAATCTTAATGTTGGTAAAACCGAGATTTTTTTTGCCTACGGAAGATCCCCAAGAGCATGCTTTATGGTGTTTTTCCCCCTGATATTGCTACGCCGCTGCGTAGTGTCAAAGTCCTTGGTGGACTTGTGAGTGTGTGTCATGTTTAGAGTAGTGAGCTTGTGGGGAAGAGAGTGATGAGGACCATAATCGAGCTTATGGATTCTGTTGCTAGGATTGAGGATCTGTAGTGCGAGCTAATGTTACTCCATGCATGTACGGAGATTTCTAAGTTTTACTTTTCTTTACGTACTAGTTCCCTTACTGTTTTTGAGTCGGTCTCCTTTACTTTTGACACGGCCCTTCGTTCTAGCTTAGAACGTATTATCTCTGCTTCTGGTCTTAGTTTTGGGGACTGGCAATGGCGGCTTGCTACCCTCCCATTTTCTTTTTCGGGGCTTGGTGTTTACGCGACAGGTGATGTTTTGCACTATGCTTTCCTTGCTTCTCACTTGCAGTCCGCTGAGTTACAAGCTAAGCTCCTTCGGCCTTCTGCTATTATAGCTCCTGGACCTACCTTTGATGCTGCGTTGAGAGTGTTTACTGATACTACGGGTTCTGACCTTCTGTGATTCCTAGTTAGATCGTTACCCCAGACTTAATGAAAAAATTGGCAGACGTATATTTCAAAAAGATTGCTGCTACAGCAGAATCGGTTTTCTCCTTAACTCTTCGGCAGTTAGCTTTGTCGAAATCTCAGCAAGGTGATCATACTTCTGATTGGATGTGTGCAGTTCCTATATCCGGGTTAGGCCAGACTATGTATGTGAGGACTTACCGTTGTGTGCTTAGCTATCGGTTGGGTATTCCATTATTTTCGATGTCTAGCCGTGTTCGTGACACCCTCTTGGATATCTGCTTCCGGTCGGGGATTTCTGCTGGTAGGGAGTTGGATAATGGTTTGATCGGTGGGTATAACAAGCCCCTGCGTCCTGCGGATTTGTTGCTTTATTCTTGGGACAGGGGCTGTGATGTGTGTGTTGATATGACCGGCTCTTCACCTTTGACTCAGTCTTGTATGACTGATTTTGTGCTTGGACGAGTTGTTCTGGATACTGCTCAGCGCAAGTGTGCCAAGTATCGGAATCTGTGTGCGACGATTAGCTATGGTTTCTTACCTTTCTCTTTCTCTTCATTGGGAGAGTTAGGGGCAGATGTTGTTGCCTTGCTCAAGCGGATTCAGAAAGTCTTTGTGTCTCAGGATGCCGGGGCGCGTGTTGTTGTTCACATTTTTACTAGACTTTGCTTTTCTATTACTAAGAGAGTAGGAGCCCATATAGTATCTTGGATGCCCACTAATTTCTTGTAAACTTGGTGTTTGGTCTTAATAAAAGTTATGCGGATGAAATAATAATAATAATTATTTTAATAATAATAATAATAATTATTATTATTATTTTACTAATAATAATAATAATAATAATAATAATAATAGTTTCCCGCGTGGCACTTCTTGTGGGAGGGATGGGTTTCGTGCCCAACACCTTATGGACTGTTTGAGTGGCGCTGTTGTGGCTATCTCTGATGATCTGATCGGTTCTATTACTAGATTGGTCAATCTTTTTCTTGAGGGCAGATGTCCACTAGCGCTTGGTGAGTACATTGCCAGCGCTTCGCTCACGCCGCTTGTTAAACCTGGTGGTGGTGTTCGTCCTATTGCTATTGGCATCGTATGGACACGTCTTGTTTCTAAGGTAGGTGCTTGTTTGGTTGGTCCCTCTTTGTGTTCTTATTTTGCTGGTCTTCAGTTTGGGGTTGGGGTGTCCGGTGGAGGAGAGGCTATCTTGCATGCCTTGAATCGGTTCATTGAGGCTCGTGGTGGTGATGTGGGGCTTTCTATGTTGCTGGTTGATTTCCAGAATGCTTTCAACCTTGTTGATCGTGTAACCATGCTTCTGGATGTTCGCCGTCGTTGCCTGATTCTTTCCCGTTGGGTGGAGTTCTGTTACTCTACTCCTGCCCGTCTTTATTTTGGGGAACATTGTTTGTGGTCTTGTCAGAGAGTCCAGCAGGGTGATCCTTTGGGACCCTTGCTTTTCGCTTTGGTTTTGCATCCCTTGGTCTGCAAGATACGAGACTCTTTTGATTTGAGTTTGCAAGCTTGGTACTTGGATGATGGCACCATTGTTGGGGATACTTTGGAGGTACGGAAGGTATTGGATTTGATTATGGCAGATGGTCCTCAGTTTGGTCTCCATCTTAATGTCGCTAAGACTGAGGTTTTTTGGCCTATTGAGGATCTCCGGAGTCGACTTCCTGGTGTTTTCCCTCCTTCCATTGCTCGGCCTTTGCATGGTGACTCTGTTTTGGGTGGGCATGTCAGTACTTGCCCTAGTTTTGGCAGTGAGCTTGTGGCGACGAGAGTGACTAAGACCATTGCGCTTATTGATTTAGTTGCTAGGATTGAGGACCTGCAATGTGAGTTGCTTCTTCTTAGAGCTTGTACCGGTATATCTAAGCTTTACTTTACCCTCCGTAGATGTTCGCCGAGAGTCTTTGAGTCTGCCCATCTTCGGTTTGATGCAACACTTCGTTCTAACTTGGAACGCATTGTCACCGCGTGTGCGCCTGGTTTTGGGGATTGGCAGTGGCGCCTTGCCACTTTCCCTTTTCATCTTGGTGGGCTCGGTGTTTATGCTGCCGGGGATGTTCTGCACTATGCTGTTCTGGTGTCCCGTTTGCAGGCTCAGCTACTACGGCCTTCTGGTATAGTGGATGCTGGTCCTACTTTTCATGATGCCTTGCGGGTGTTTTCGGAGGCTACAGGTTCTACTTTATTACGTGATCCTAGTGAAATCGCTGCTTAAAACTTATGAAAAAATTGGCAGATATATATTTTGCGAGGATTCCTGCTACTGCAGAATCTGTTTACTCTTTGACATCGTGTCAGCTTGCGTTGTGGAAGTCTCAACTTGGTGCGCACTCCTCTGATTGGTTGCGTGCGGTTCCTATCTCTGGGTTGGGTCAGACTATGAACGGGAGGACTTACCGTAGTGTGTTGGGATATCGTCTGGGTGTTCCTTTATTCATGGTATCTAGGCCTTGTCATGCTTGCTCTCGGGTTTTTGCTGATGATATTTATGGGGACCACGCTGTCTCTTGTACTGGCACTGGGGGGGTTAAGCATCGACATAACCTTATTCGTGACACCTTATTCGACATTTGATATAGGTCTGGTATTTCTACGGGTAGAGAGGTGGATATCGGTTTAGTTGACGGAGACGGCGGATCTCTTCGTCCTGCGGATTTGCTACTTTATTCCTGGGATAGAGGGCGTGACGTGTGTGTTGATTTGACAGGGTCTTCCCCCTTTACGCAGACTGGGCTGGCCGATTTTGTGCCGGGACGGGTTGTCGCTGATGCTGCTCAGCTGCTGGATATGGTTTTCTACTCTTCTCTTTTTCTTCTCTTGGGGAGTTGGGTTCAGACGCTATTGACTTGCTCAAGCGGATCCAGAAATTCTCGGTATCTCAGGATGCAGGGGCTCGGGTTGCGCTTATATCTTCACTAGACTTAGTTTTTCTATAGCTAAGGGGGTGGGGCCCCAGATTGTCTCTCGGCTCCCCGCCAACTTCTTGTAAACTTTACATTTTATTATAATGAAAGCTGCGCGCATCTTATAATAATAATAATAATAATAATAATAATAATAATTAAGCATCGGCATAACCTCGTTCGTGACACCTTATTCGACATATGCTATAGGTCTGGTATTTCTTCGGGTAAGGAGGTAGATATCGGTTTGGTTGACGGGCATGGCGGATCTCTTCGACCTGCGGATTTGCTACTTTATTCGTGGGACAGAGGGCTTGATGTGTGTGTTGACTTGACAGGATCTTCCCCCTTGACTCAGACTGGGAGGTCTGATTTTGTGCCGAGACGGGTTGTTGCTGATGCTGCTCAGCGCAAATGTACTAAGTATAGGGATTTATGCGCGACTGCTGGCTATGGTTTCTCTTTCTCTTCGCTTGGGGAGCTGGGCTCGGATGCTGTTGACTTGCTTAAGCGGATCCAGAAATTCTCGGTATCTCAGGATGCTGGGGCTCGGGTGGCCGCTTATATCTTTACTAGGCTTAGTTTCTCTATAGCTAAGGGGGTGGGGGCCCAGATTGTCTCTCGGCTCCCCGCCAACTTCTTGTAAACTTTAAATTTTATTTTAATGAAAGCTGCGCGCATAATAATAATAATAAAAAAAAAAAATAAAAAAAAAAAAAAATAAATAATAATAATAATAATAATAATAATAATAATAATAATCTTGTGTGTTGATTTGACAGGGTCTTCCCCCTTGACTCAGGCTGGGATGTCCGATTTTGTGCCGGGACGGGTTGTCGCCGATGCTGCTCAGCGCAAATGTGCTAAGTATGGGGATTTATGCGCGACTGCTGGCTATGGTTTCCTACCCTTCACTTTCTCTTCGCTTGGGGAGCTGGGCTCAGATGCTGTTGACTTGCTCAAGCGGATCCAGAAATTCTCGGTATCACAGGATGTTGGGGCGCGGGTGGCCGCTTATATTTTTGCTCGACTTAGTTTTGCTATAGCTAAGGGGGTGGGGGCCCAGATTGTCTCTCGGCTCCCCACCACCTTCTTGTAAACTCTTCATTTTATTTTAATGAAAGCTACGCGCATCTTATAATAATAATAATAATAATAATAATAATAATAATAATAGTAATAGTAATAGTAATAATAGTACTAGTAATAATAGTAATAGTAATAATGATAATAATAATGATAATAATAATAATAATAATAATAATAATAATAATAATAATAATAATAATAATAATAATAATAATAATAATAATAATAATAATAATAATAATAAGAAGAAGAAGAAGAAGAAGAAGAAGAAGAAGAAGAAGAAGAAGAAGAAGAAGAAGAAGAAGAAGAAGAAGAAGAAGAAGAATAATAATAATAATAATAATAATAATAATAATAATAATAATAATAATAATAATAATAATAATAATTTTCATAATAATCATAATAATCATAATAATAATTAGGTGGTTTTGCGATTTAGCGTTTAGTGAGGGAGAGCGTTTTGCGATTTAGGGTTAGGGCTTCCTTCCATTGACTATTGCGGCCACCCGGCGTTGCCACCCTTCCGGCCACCGTCTCCTACTTGGCCATCCAGACCTCACGTCGCTGGCTGTGGTGGGGTATTAGGTGGTTCCGTTTAGAGAAGGGGTGAGAGGGAGGGGATCGCGCGCGACGCCTGTGTGACTCTGCCACCACCACCAACTGCGTCATAGTCTCCTCCGGGCGGCGGTGTCTTGCCTGACATTCTGTGTGTCGCCTGTGTGTCGTCTGTTGGGTTGTGCGTGCTTGTGAGGGGAGTCTGCGTCGTGCGTCGTCGGCGTTGTTCCTGTGCGCTGCTCCTCTCCAGGCGCCTGCCGGATTCTGCTGCCTTTCTGAGTGGGTGTCCAGTTCTCCGGTGTCCTGTTCAGTCTCCGGTGTCCAATTCATAGCAGATATAGTGTCTGCGGCGCGACGGTTTCGGCTAAGGATTCCTTTACAGTGGTTCCTTCCGTCTCTGGTGGTTGCCGGCTCTATCATTGCTGGCTGGGTGACGGCTTGGGCTCTTCGGGACGGGTCTTTCTTGCCGTTTGCGGTGACGTCGTTTGTCGGCCGGTTCGTGCGTGTGGCATGGCCATGCACGTAAGGCTGTGGTTTTCTTTTTAGGGTTTACTATTTTATTTTATTTTTTTTACCTTTTTCCTTTTTCCTTTTTATGCTTGTTTTAGTTCGGTTCCGTTGTCCTTTTTCGTCTATTCATGAGTGTCCGAATGGTCGTGGTAAGGGCCTTACAAAGGCCGCCTGGCAAAAGCATTTTCAGGATCGTCATTGTAGTGATGGTGCTTTGGGTCTGGGTCTGACGCGTCAAACTCTTACTGATAGTCTGACGATTTTCTCTAATGCCAAGATTACTTTGAAGCGAATGGGGCTTTGGTTGTGTGGGGAGTGTTTTAAAACCCATACATTTCGCTCTAGGTGTCGACATGGTCGGGGTGATATTATTGCGCCCCCGGATTGTGGTGATAGCATCGTTAGCTTCATTATTCATAGTATCCCTAGACCCCCGGCTCCGTCTCACTCGGTTCTTTCGTCTGATGATGGGGTTGAGCCTGCTCTGTGGTCTGTGTCTTCGCTTGATCGTTTATTTTCTTTGGGCCTTCGCACTGAGAAATCTATTCCTCCTAAGTGTCGTCTTGGGTTTGGTTGGTTTTTGAAGGGGGTCTTGGATGATGTGGCCGACTCTCCTGGTGACCCCTCCTGCTGGGTTCGTTTGCTTGTGTTGCCTCTTTGTCTGCTTAAGACCTTCGTTCCTAGGAGTAATCTTGAGTGTAGGACTGCTATTAGGCGACAGCGTCAGGAGGAGAGTATTACCAGGGCTATTCTTGCTTGGCGGGTGCCTGGAGGGGGTTTGCAGCTTTTGCAGGAGTGTTTGGCTGAGGTTCCTCCTTCGTTTTGTGTGGAGGAAGATCTGGATTTGAGTGAGCTAAACCTCCGCCAGTGTCGGCGGAAGATTTGTGATGGTCATTACACTGCTGCTGTTAGGGTGCTTTCTTCCTCTAGCGTCGCCCCATACAATGATACCACTCTTGGTGCTTTGCGTGAGAAGCATCATGTTGCTCCATCTCCTTCATTGCCTCCTTTGCCTATGGATCATCATTCTCTTGTTGCCTCTTCGGCAGTGATTTTGGATATGATTCGGGGTTTCCCGTGTGGCAGTTCTTGCGGGAGGGATGGGCTTCGTGCCCAATACCTTATGGACTGTTTGAGTGGTGTTGCCGTGGCTGTCTCTGATGATTTGATCGCTTCTGTTACTAGGGTGGTTAATCTTTTTTTGGAGGGCCGGTGCCCTGTGGCCCTTGGTGAGTACATTGTCAGCGCTCCGCTTACGCCGCTTGTTAAACCGGGTGGGGGTGTTCGTCCTATCGCTGTTGGCACTGTCTGGAGACGTCTTGTCTCTAAGGTTGGTGCTTGTTTGGTTGGTCCTTCTTTGTCTACTTATTTTGCTGGCCTTCAGTTTGGGGTTGGGGTGTCCGGTGGAGGAGAGGCTATCTTGCATGCCTTGAATCGGCTCATTGAGGCCCGTGGTGGTGATGTGGGATTGTCTATGTTGCTAGTTGATTTCCAGAATGCTTTCAACCTTGTTGATCGTGTGACTATGCTACAGGAAGTCCGCCGTCGTTGTCCGGTTCTTTCCCGTTGGGTGGAGTTTTGTTACTCTAGCCCTGCTGCCCGTCTTTATTATGGGGAGCATTGTTTGTGGTCTTGTCAGGGTGTCCAGCAGGGTGATCCTTTAGGCCCTTTGCTTTTCGCTTTGGTTTTGCATCCCCTAGTGTGCAACATCCGGGATTCCTTTGATCTTACTTTGCAGGCATGGTATTTGGATGATGGCACCATTGTGGGGGACACTTTAGAGGTGGGGAGAGTTTTGGATTTGATTATGGCAGATGGGCCTCGTTTTGGTCTCCATCTTAATGTGGCTAAGACTGAGGTCTTTTGGCCTATTGAGGATCCTCGGAGTCGGCTACCCGGTGTTTTCCCCCCTACTATTGCTCGGCCCTTGCGTGGTGTCTCTGTTTTGGGTGGACCTGTCAGTACTTGTCCCATTTTTGGCAGTGAGCTTGTGGCGAGGAGAGTGACTAAGACCATTGAGCTTATGGACTTAGTCGCGAGGATTGAGGACCCGCAATGTGAGTTGCTTTTGCTTCGGGCCTGTACTGGTATTTCTAAGCTCTATTTTTCCCTCCGTACTTGCCCCCCTGGGGTCTTTGGGTCTGTCCATCTTCGCTTTGATGCAGCGCTTCGTTCTAGCTTGGAACGTATTGTCACCGCGTCTGGGTCTGGTTTTGGGGATTGGCAGTGGCGCCTTGCCACTTTCCCTTTTCATTTGGGTGGACTCGGTGTTTATGCTGCGGGGGATGTTTTACACTATGCTTTTCTGGCTTCCCGTTTGCAGTCTGCATTTTTGCAGGCTACGGTCCTGCGGCCTTCTGGTATTGTATGTGCTGGTCCTACTTTTGACGGTGCCTTGCGGGTGTTTTCGGAAACTACAGGTTCTGATTTTTTACGTGATCCGAGTGAAATCGCTGCCCCTAAACTTATGAAGAAATTGGCAGATATATATTTCGCGACGGTTGCTGCTTCTTCAGAATCTGTTTTCTCTTTGACACTGCGTCAGCTTGCGTTGTGGAAGTCTCAGCAGGGTGCCCACTCCTCTGATTGGTTGCGTGCGGTTCCTATCTCTGGGTTGGGTCAGACTATGAACAGGAGGACTTACCGTTGTGTCGCCTCGGTGTTCCGTTATTCGCGGTATCTAGGCCTTGTCCTGCTTGCTCTCGGGTTTTTACTGATGATGTGTATGGGGACCACGCTGTTTCTTGTGCTGGTACTGTGGGGGTTAAGCATCGGCATAACCTCGTTCGTGACACCTTGTTTGACATCTGTTTTAGGTCTGGTATTTCTGCGGGTAAGGAGGTTGATATCGGTTTGGTTGACGGGCATGACAGATCTCTTCGTCCTGCGGATTTGCTTCTTTATTCCTGGGACAGAGGGCGTGATGTGTTTGTTGATTTGACTGGGTCTTCCCCCTTGACTCAGACTGGGATGTCTGATTTTGTGCCGGGCCGGGTTGTCGCCGATCCTGCTCAGCGCAAATGTGCTAAGTATGGGGATTTATGCGCGGCTGCTGGATATGGTTTCCTACCCTTCTCTTTCTCTTCGCTTGGGGAGCTGGGCTCGGATGCTGTTGACTTGCTCAAGCGGATCCAGAAATTCTCGGTATCTCAGGATGCTGGGGCTCGGGTGGCCGCTTATATTTTTGCTAGGCTTAGTTTTGCTATAGCTAAGAGAGTGGGGGCCCAGATTGTCTCTCGGCTCCCCACCAACTTCATGTAAACTTTTCATTTTATTTTAATGAAAGCTGCGCGCATAATAATAATAATAAAAAATAAAAATAAAAAAAAATAATATTAATAATAATAATAATAATAATAATAGTAATAATAATAATAATAATAATAATAATAATAATAGATCTGGTATTTCTACGGGTAAGGAGGTGGATATCGGTTTAGTCGACGGACAGGGCGGCTCTCTTCGTCCTGCGGATTTGCTGCTCTATTCTTGGGACAGAGGACGTCACGTGTGTGTTGATTTGACTGGGTCCTCTCCCTTGACACAGACTGGGATGACCGATTTTGTGCCTGGACGGGTTGTTACTGATGCTGCGCAGCGCAAATGTGCTAAGTATAGGGAGTTGTGCGAGACTGCTGGTTACGGTTTCCTACCCTTCTCTTTCTCTTCGCTTGGGGAGTTGGGTTCGGATGCTGTTGACTTGCTGAAGCGGATCCAGAAATTCTCGGTATCTCAGGATGATGGGGCTCGGGTGGCCGCTTATATCTTTACTAGACTTAGTTTTTCTATAACTAAGGGGGTGGGGGCCCAGATTGTCTCTCGGCTCCCCACCAATTTCTTGTAAACTTTTCATTTTATATTAATGAAAGCTGCGCGCATAATAAAAAAAAATAATAATAATAATAATAATAATAATGTCTCTCGGCTCCCCGCCAACTTCTTGTAAACTTACATTTTATTTTAATGAAAGTTGCGCGCATCTTATAATAAAAAAAATATATAAAAAATAATATAAAAAAAATAATATAAAAAAAAAAAATAATAATAATAATAATAATAATAATAATAAAGTTCAGTTTAGTAAAGTTTAGATTCTATAAGTTCTATTCAATTAAGTAAAATTAAGTTCAGAAAAGTTCAGCTCCTATAAGTTTAGTTCAGTTCAGCTCCTATAAGTTCAGTTCAGTTCAGCTTCTATAAGTTTTGTTCAGTTCAGCTCTTATAAGTTCAGTTCAGCTCCTATAAGTTCAGTTCAGTTCAGTTAAGCTCCTATAAGTTCAGTTCAGAAAAGGTCAGCAAAATTCAGCCCAAAAAAACGGGGCCTCAGTGCCAAAACTCACCTATTCTACTTTCTTCCACTGCAACCATTAATCTTGTGCATTTGTACCCTTTCCTCGAGATGATTAAGCCATGTCGAGGTTCCGAGGACAGTTAAGTTCAAGCTTTGTGCGTTTGGTTTACACACATGGTTCGAGGTTGATAATATTTACATCTACACATGCAATCACACTTTGATGATCGATCGTCATCGTTGATTTGGTTGCTTAAAATATATCTAGATTTCATAAGAGCATCGATGTTGGATGAAATGTCTAATCTTTGCCGCCATGTTTCGAGTTTCAGGCCAAGTAAGTTCTTTTTACCCAGATCTGTTCTTATTTTTATTCAATTTATCGTCTTTTCTTAGTCAATTTTAATAATTCCATTTTGTTATTTGCTGAGATCAAAGTTGTTGAAAATGTATTTTTTCAAATCTGCAAAGTCATTGGATATAACAGTCATCATAAAGTTTTAATCTTGATACTGATATTGGGTTATTTTTTGTTAATGGAATGATGTCGCATATTACAGTTAAGGGGGTAATTTTGTTTATCAAGCGTATAAGAAACACGACACAGTCAGTTTAGTTTTATTCATCTACAAAATAGTTAAAAATCAATAAAAAGCACGGTAAGTTTATTTAGTAAGTTACGAAATAGTATAAACATAGCATTTCCAGCTTCGTCAACAACATTAACTCTTACTTTGTACATGTATCATTAATATTAGAAATTTTTTAAGGTACGAAATTGATAGATATAACAAAGCCATAATTTATGCAATACATCAATAATATTAGTATCCGTTGTTTTGGGTGCAAAAAATAAGGTGTACTAATAAAATAATAGACCTAAAAAAAAATAGAGGCACCTCAGAACGACATATTTAGCATATCCTTCACACTTGCTGGTACAAAGCCACTTTTCTGTGTCATCTAACTCCACTGAAGATCTACATGTTCTGCAGCTCTCTAGATACCATTTAAAGTTGGTATCAATTGCGGTAATGGTTGCCAATGTAACAAAGTACCCCTCCTAAAAGACATTAAATTGGAAATAAGAGATTAAGGGAGACTTGAGCTATTAAACATTTTTTAAATATTTGTCATAAAAGGGGCACTTAATGAGTATATTAGCATACCTCTTGGATCTCTCTAATCTCAGCAAGTGAGCCTCGAACAAATAAATCAAGAAGCTCATTCGCAATTGTCTCCGAGTGGCTTGCAAGTTGAGTTAGCATTGACGATGACGGCTTAAAACCTACCTCTGCCCTTCTCAAACAGCTAGGAAATTATATATAAATTAATCTTCATAAATAGATATATATTTTATGTTGTGCAGTAGTTTGTCAAAGAAAAACCTTCTGATGAAACCACGAACTTTTGGTATTTTCAGATCAATTAGTATCCTTGAACAAAGTGAGTTCGATAGGCTAGAATCTGCAGCCATATTTATCAATTAGTGTGAACGATATATGATATTATAAGTAATCTATTTGTAATACACTACCCCTGAAAGTCTTAATCTTGGCATAGCGGATGATAATTATCGGACAATGTTTGTCTAGATCGCCACTGTTGTTATACACTTGTTCAGCGATACTTTGCCAAAGGGTGCATATTAATGTTTGTCCTCTACAAAAGTATGTAGTAAAACATGTCAGTTTACGTTCATTATTTTTAAATACATTTAATGATGTAAAAGTTAGGAGTACATACTCGCAATCAAGCAACATAATTTGCAATGATTTTAAGTCATTTAAACTCATGTCTATCTGACTTTTGGAAACCAGTTGACCAATAACATCCGTGTTCAAAAAAAATATTTGTTAGATTAGAACGGTTAGAAAGTAGAAATTTATGTGCAGTATCTATAATTTTTCATACCAACTAAATAGTTTGCATCAAGTTTGTTTTCTTTGATGTCAGTGAAAGAAGTATATTCCATGGCACGATCAGGAATGATCACTTCAGTGGCAGTTGAGAGAATGGTCTTTGCAAAGAACGAAATTTTATAGGGATGCTTGGTAACCCAATATTCTCCTGTGCTCCGGATGACACTGAAATTGGTAAGATATCGGACTTCACCCCTCTTTGACTAATAACTTATATTTGAATATGTATTTTTTTGGTATAGTAGCATCTATGTAGTTACCGTGCAAAAATAGGGAAGCATACGTAAACTAAATAATTGAATATGTTCAAGTAAAAATAAAGTTCTTTATGTAGCTATAATTAACGTTCTTACCTCAGAATCAGTGATTATAAAATCAAGGTTAGTGACTAGTCCAGTTTTTGTAACAACTTGCATGCTCCCATGAGTAAATGATACGACCTTTGATTTTCCATGACCCTTTCTCAGGTGTGATTGTCCCAATCATACCAAAATATGTCGATGAAGCCATAATTCCTTAAGAATGTTTTGGACTTTTGGTATATATTTTGTGTATGGTAATGTTCGGTTGTATACGTTGAATTTATATTGAACGCATAAAGGGAGAGATAGGTATGCGTAATAGCTTGCAGTTTATTTTAGGATAGTTTTGAATATAAAATAAATAATATTTGAAAGATTTTTTTGCAGATCCGATTGATTGAAGTAATATATGCTTGGGGTATATTATCAAAAACCTTATTAATATATTTCGTAGTTAGCTTGTATTTTTATTATTGAATATTAATTTTGTATTGGGTGATTGATAATTTTATATTTTGTATTATTTTAGGATAGATTTGAATATAAAATATATAGTTTTTGAAATATTTTTTTGCAGATCCGGTTGATTGAAGTAATATATACTTGGAGTATATTATTAGAAACCCTTTTAATATCTTTGGTAGTTAGCTTGTACAAGTAATTTTTATTATTGAAGATATCAGTGATTAGTTTAATATTAATTTTGTATTAGGTGATTGAAAACTTTATATATGGCAAAAGATAATAGTATTATTTGTCAGTTTATACGTACAATATTTTTTCATTGGAGAAGCATATGTTGACTTTGTATATTGGGCAATGAGATAAGATGATATGATAGAAGATATTTCCTAATTTAATGATTCAGTCAATTGTATGAATAAGGCTCTGTTCTTTTGGACTGAATTTGTCTGAACTGAACTGAATTTAATGGAGCTGAACTGAACTGAACTGAACTTAATAGAGCTCAAATGAACTAAACTGAACTGAGCTGAACTTAATGGAACTGAACTAAACTGAACTTAATGAAGCTGAACTAAACTGAACTGAACTGAAATAATAAAAAGATAACAATATTATTATTATTATTATTATTATTATTATTATTATAGAGCAGAACTGAACTTAATAGAGCTGAACTGAACTGCACTGAACTGAACTGAACTTAATGGAGCTGAACTGATGAACTTAATGGAGTTGAACTGAACTGAACTGAATTGAACTGAAATAATAAAAAGATAACAATATTATTATTATTATTATTATTACTACTACTATTAATCATTAGTAATAATAATATTATATTAATATAATCTAATAATAATAAAATAAGATATATATAAAAAATATATTATAGTAATATAATAAAAAAAATATAATATTAATATGAATGATAACATTGATAATTATAGTAATAAATATATAAAATTAAGTAACTAAACAATAAATATGATAAGTATAATATAATAATATAATAATATAAACAATAATATAAAATATAATTTATAATTTATAATAATAATAATAATAATAATAATAATAATAATAATAATAATAATAATAATAATAATAATAATAATAATAATAATAATAATAATAATAATAATAATAATAATAATAATAATAATAATAATAATAATAATTACTGATGATATGTTAAGAGTGTCTTAAAACCTTCAGGAAAAGGTATGAGTCTCTCATATGTTAAGCCAATTGAAGATGATATTGTGATAGAAGAAGGAGACATTACTGATGAACTTGAGTACTGGAAATACACTCTAGTAGGGTCGGTTATGGGAAGGCCTACTAGTTTAGCCCAGATTGAAGCGCTGGTTGCTAAGTCATGGAATCATATAATGCGCCCTGAGATCCTGTACTATGCTAGGGGGTGGTATTATTTTCGCTTCTCTAGTAAAGAGGATATGGAGAGAATTATGGAAGATTCGTGGAACATGAATGGATTCCCCTTGATATTAAAAGAATGGACACCCTCCATTGTCGAAGAATTAGAGCATATAACTACGGTCCCGGTCTGGGTGAAGTTTCCTAACCTTGATCCTGCTTTTTGGTCCCAAAAGGCATTGAGTAAAGTGGCTAGCTATGTGGGACAACCAATTAGAGCTGATGAACATACCTCTCAGAAGAGTAGAATCTCTTTTGCTAGAGTATTGATTAATGTTGATCTCTCTGCTGAATTACCTACAGTCATGACATTTTCTACTCCTTACAGAGGAAAGATCCTGCAACGTATAGAATATGAATGGCTTCCCTATTTCTGTCACTCGTGTAAAAAGATTGGGCATACCAAGGAAAAGTGTCGCAAGTCACAGCCTAAGCAGGTGTATAAGCCTAAGGTGGTGGCTGCAGTTATTCCTGATCCTGTTCCTGAGGTGCTCATTGAGAGCCAAGCTCTTTCAACACCTCCGCAGCAGCATTTAGATGGGGAGGGATTTCAGTTGGTTCAGTCAAAAAAGAGACTCTCTGTGTATAAGAAGGATTTGACTGCAGCAAGCCTGGAGCACAAGTTTAGGGAGGAAACTACTAATACCTTTACTGTGCTCTCAAAGGATGCTGGTACTATAACTATTCATGAGGATGATAGTAGTGTATCTAAGGATTGCCTTGATCCAGGAGATGGATCAGATATCTCCTGTTAATGATTCTCTCTTCCTGGAATATTAGGGGGTTGAATGACCCTCTCAAACAACAAGAGGTCTTAGACTTCTTGGTGGCTAATAAGGTGGATTGTGGGGCTGTTTTAGAAACTCATATTAAGGCTTCGTGGGCTCAGAAAATCTGGGGTAATAAATTTAAGAATTATTCTCTTGTTGCAAACTATGAAGCTCATTATAATGGGCGCATCTGGATTCTCTGGAATCCTAAAGTGGTTCACTTACATGTCTTGCAGAAGCATGCTCAATTCATTCATTGTAGCCTGTTACACTATGAGACTCAAAAGACTTTCTTATTGACCTTTGTTTATGCCTTTAACTCTGCTGGGGCTCGAAGGGACTTGTGGAAAAAGCTGGTTGTGCTCTCTTCCTCTATTGCTCATCCTTGGGCTTGTGTTGGGGATTTCAATACAGTTCTTAGTAGTGAGGAGCATCTGGGGTTTGTTAAGCCATATACTATTGAGATTCAGGATTTTGTTAGCTGTGCAGCTGCCTCTGGTCTTCATGACCATCCTGCTACTGGTTGTGCCTTTACTTGGACTAATAAAAGGGAAATTAGGACCAAATGGGCAAAGCTTGATAGAGTTTTAGTGAATCAGAACTGGCTTGATTTGGTTGCTGCTACTATTGCAATTCTTCCTGCATGCATCTCTGATCATTCCCCATTGGTTATTTCTACTAATCAACATGTGACTCCTTCTAAACCTTTTAGGTATCTTAATTGCTGGGCTCTCTCTCCTGAGTTTCCATCCATTGTTCAGCAGGGATGGAATAAACATGTTTATGGTAATGCTATCTCTAGATTATTCCAAAAGCTCAAGCTCTTGAAGGGGATGCTTAAACCATTTCATTCTAGTGTCTTCAGTGACCTCAAGAATAGAGTCAAACTTGCTAAGGAGGAATTGAATGATTGCCAAATTCAACTTCAATCTTCTTTAGGTGATGAGATCCTCAAATCTAAGGAACATCAACTCCTGTGTAGATATACTACTCTTAAGAGAGCTGAAGTGAGTGTTCTTCTGCAAAGAGCAAAGGTGGAGCAGTTTAACCTTAATGACTGTAGTACTGCTTATTTTTATTCTAGGATAAAACAAAGGCAGATTAGAAATAATATTGGGATGATTGAGGACATTGCTGGGAGGACTTGTATTGGGCATAGAGCTGTTGCAGGAGCTTTTATTGATTTCTATTCTAGCCTGCTTGGTACTGATATCCCAATTCAGCAGCTGCCTGATAGCTTATTCCAGCTGGAAAGGTTTCCAGTCTGTCTACTGCAGATCTGCTGTTGCCTTTTACTGAGAATGAAATTCTTGTGGCTCTTAAATCTATTGAGAGGAATAAGAGCCCTGGTGTGGATGGCTTTTCTTCTGGATTCTTCCTGGATAGCTGGGCAATTATTCGTGAGGATTACTGTGCTGCTATCCGTGAATTCTTTGTTAAGGGGAAAATGACGAAGTTTGCTAGCTCAACTATTATTACTCTGGTTCCAAAGAAGGATACTCCCCTCACTGTGGGTGATTACAGACCCATTGCTTGCTGCACTGCCTTCTATAAGAATGTCAGCAAAATCCTAGTGAATAGAATGAAGGTAGTTTTGGAGGATATTATAGGGCCTGAGCAGGCTGCTTTCATTCCTGGAAGGGACATCTCTGATAATACCTTGCTTGCTTATGAGTTAACTAATAAGTATAGCAGGAAATATTTAACTCCTAGATGTCTCCTAAAGATTGATATTCGCAAAGCTTTTGACTCTGTAAGCTGGACTTTTCTGCAAGATAGCTTGAGATTATTTGGTTTCCCTCCTTTATTTGTTAAATGGGTAATGGCTTGTATTTCTTCCCCCTACTATTCCCTGAATATTAATGGTAGGATTGAAGGATTCTTCCCTGGCAAACGTGGGCTAAGGCAAGGGGACCCTTTGTCTCCATATCTCTTTGTTATTTGTATGGAGGTTCTCTCCCGTATGCTTAGAACTCTTCCTCACTCTATTGGTTTCTCCCTTCATCCTAAGTGTGCAAAGCTAAAGTTAACTCATTTGGTTTTTGCTGATGACTTGCTTGTGTTTACAAGAGGGGATCTTCCTTCTGTTCTTGCAGTTGCTCACTATTTGGATACTTTTGAAGGCTATTCAGGATTGCAGGCTAATCCCCAGAAAACTAATATCTATTTTGGAGGGGTTCCCTCTTCTGTGAAGGCCTTGATCCTCTCTGCCTCTGGCTTTTCTGAGGGCCTTCTTCCCTTTCGTTATCTTGGCATGCCTTTGTTTTCTGCTACTCTCACTGGGGGCCATTACCAGCTTCTCCTTGATAAGATTAGAAACAGAGTTATGCACTGGGCTAATCATTCTCTAAGTTATGCTGGTAAGGTGCAGCTGATCAATTCTGTTCTCTTTGGTATATATAACTTTTGGGGTGCCATTGTTCTTTTGCCTAAAGGAATAATTAAGAAGATTTCCAAGCTTTGCAAAGACTTCCTTTGGGGGATCAAGGATGGGCATACTCGTCTGGTTTATAAAAGTTGGAGCAGTATTTGTAGACCTCGAAGGGAGGGAGGCTTTGGCATTAAGGAGATTCTCAGTTGGAGTAAAGCTCAACTCCATAAATGGATTTGGAAGCTTCAGGCTAGACCTGATAGCATATGGGTGTGCTGGACTAATGCTTATATCCTTAATGCTGATGCTCTGCCTTATACACCTAATAGTAAAGGTTCCTGGTGCTGGCAGGCTATTGCTGGTGTTTGGAGAGAAACTACCTCTGATCAGTCCCTTCAAATGCTTCTGCAGCAGCATAGGTTTCAGGTGAGCCATGTTTATGAAGTGTTGCGTTCAAAACATGATAGGAAACCCTAGTTTAATACTATCAATGATCAGTATGTTTATCTTAAGCATGCTATTATTGGTACTCTGGCGATTGACAATAGGCTTTCTACTGTTGACAATATTATTAAGCGAGGTATGATGTGGGTTAATAGATGTATTCTTTGCAAGCAAGCAGCTGAGACGAGTACCCATCTCTTCTTTGAATGCTCCTATTCTTCTCAAATTTGGGATGCTTTGTGGGGGACTATGCAGGTACATCAAATGCCTGTTCATTTGTTTGATATTCTTGGGTGGTTCAAGACTTGTAACAAAGGCAAAGCTAAGGTGAAGCGAATGCGTCGATGTGTTCTTCTCTGTACTATCTACACTATTTGGAAGGAAAGAAATGATCGAGTATTTGGAGGCACTTTTACTCTCCCTCTTTACTTAGTTAGACGGATTCAGTATTGAGTTAGCATGCGTCTCATGTTTTGTGCTATTTAGTTTTCTCTTTTGAGTTAGGGGTCTTCTCTGGACTCCTTTGTAGATTGTTTTAGGACCTTGTATTTCACTCCTATTTTCTAATATATGGTCCTATGATATTTCTGCAAAAAAAAAAAAAAAAAATAATTAATATTATAATAATATAAATCATTATTAATAATAATATTATTTAATAATAATCTAATCTGATGTATAAAAAAATAAAAACAATAATATAAGAAATAATATTATAATAATATAATACCAATATAAATGATAACATTATTAATAAAAATATAATATAGTAATAAATATATTAACAATAGTAACTAAAAATAAATAAAAAATATAAATAGTAATAAAGTAAATATAATTAATAATAATAATAATAATAGGCCTAATAATAATATATTAATACATTATAATAATAATAATAATAATTATTATTACTATTATTAATAATAATATTAATAATAAATATTTTTCTTATAATATTCATAATAATGAATATATCAATAAAATATAAAATATAATATTAATAAATATTAATAATACTAATATTTCCATTAATCATAATAATATCAGAATAAATAAATATATCAAACATAAATATAATAATATAAAGAATAATTATAACGGTGATATAATAGTAATAAAATAACTTTTTAAAAATATAAATATAATAAGAATAAGAATATTAAATGAATTAACATAATAATAACAATGATAAGAATAATAATCATAATAATGTTGAAATAAAAGTAATCTGAACTGAACTGAACTTAATTGAGCTGAACTAAACTGAACTGAACTTAATAGAGCTGAACTGAACTGAACTTAATAGAGCTGAACTGAACTGAACTGAATTTAATGAAGTTGAACTGAACTTATAGAAATTGAAATTAAGTCCAAAAGAACAGGGCCTAAGTAGCATTTAGTAGCATGAGAGTTAGGCGGGAAAATGCATACCAAGGAGGAACCACAATAGGACACGTGGCATAGTGGTTGTTCTTTTATAGTTCCAATATAGATTGTTGCCATTTTGACACTATATATACATTAGATTTTTCCACTTACGATTACAAAGTAAACTAGTTTTAAACCCGTGTAAAAATTACAATTAGTAAAAATTACACGGGTCTGATACTTAAATATGTTATTTTAAAAAAAGGCATTCAATTTTTTCTATTTGATGGTGTACTTTAAGATTATAATTTATATATTCAATTAGTAGAGGGTAAACAAAACATCCAATAAGTTGATTCCGGTGTTAAAATGATTTAAATTTACCGTTTCCGACATATGCACGTTGATATTTTTAACACTTTCATATTATCAAAGATTTACTAAATGTATATGATAATAACTTTTACTAAACAATTATACGAAGTATAACAATTCTTTTTAAGGTATAAAAAATAATCAGGCCCGTTCTTTTCTAATGTGGTATAAAAAATTGCTTTATGTTCATTTTTAATGAATTTAGATTACTAATCTTATGCAAAGGTTACGCGAATACATTATATTAAAGCTATTATCATGGTTGAAATTTTTTTGAAAAGTAACATTCACTGAATTTGGCAGCAAGAAATCAAACTTCCAAAAAATCAAGGACCCACCACAAAAATAGACTAGTATTTTTATTTCCCCATATTAAGGAACCAATTGAAAGTTTTAAAAAGACTTAGCTTTTATAAATAAGAGATTAGTTACTTTTGATATTCCTTAAGAACTTTAATGTCAACTAGTTTTACCCCGTACAAATTGCACGGGTTTGTTTTAGAACATTGTTTTTATTAATATTTAATAAAATGAATAATAATGTTAACTTTTGGAATTCATATGTGCAAACATAGAATGCTTCATATAATATAATAGAATGTTTTTTTTTAGCATGTTCCGACGCGAGTCACCCGACTTATTTCCGACATGACCAATATTATAAACTAACCCGTTTGACAAATTTACATAGCAATAACCCATGTAATCCCAACGAAAGTGTTAAATTGAACTACATTTTAATAAAGTGAATATTTAATAAATTGATAGCTTTTCACCAATTAGTATTCACTTCATTAAACTGTAATTTATTTTGTTGATTTTTTTTATTTATAATTTTGTAAACTGTTGTGATTATAAAAAATATTACTCCCTCCCTCCATTCATTTCTTTTTTCACAGTCTCCAAGACGGAAATTTGACCAAACATTTCCGTCCTGTAAATGTTACTTTATGTCACGGAAAAATATATTTTGTGAAAGATGATTTGATAATAAACGTAAATATTTAAGTTTCGTGTATCAATAATTTTTATTTTTCAATATATTTACGGTAAAAGTTAGGTAACTTTGATCCTCAAAAATGAAATGGGAAGATACTAGGTGGATGAAGGGAGTATATAATTTAATTTAATATCTATATTATTGTTAATATTATTTTCCAATAAAACTGACATGACTAATCAACACCAATTTACCATTATCTCATCTTTCAATATAAGTATAGTATTTTTAGTTACATGAGTATTTTCTTAATAGTTTGCGTAAAAGTGGGAAAAAAAATATATGAAGTGTGTTGGAGTTATGTGTGCCTCTCATTTACTCACTTCAATTAAAGAGATGGAGTTTCTTAATGTTTACATTAAGCAACATATGACATAGTAATTGAAAGGCTTTTCAACTGATGAGAAGTGATGAGATGTGTACAATGCAATTGAAGATTAAACGCATTCTTTGGAGTTTAAACGTATTTACATTTACTCTTTGAAGTACTATAAATGGAGCAAGATTTCTCAGCAAACACACCCCACAACAAAACAACAACAATATATCTTCTCTTCCTCTGTTATTACTACTCTCCATTATTTATTTGGGTGCTAATTATTTAACACTCATTGAGAGTTTATTAGCTTGACTATTCTATAGTCTTTGAGGAAATTGTCCTTGTACTCCCGAATCATTATAGTGAAATATTTGGCTCTCTTGCCGGTGGTTTTTTTACCTCTATTTTGAAGAAGGTTTTTCCACCTAAAAATCTTGCTGTTATTTTTACTGTCTTTATCGTATTTCTTTTAAATCTTTGGTTGAATTTATTCGCTTCCGTACTTTGTACCCCAACAAATTGGCATCAGAGCCATATATTAATTTCAGCTAGGATTTTTTTTTCATAATGTCTACAAAATTTAACATAGAGAAATTTGACGGTAAAATTAGTTTCGCCATTTGGAGAGTCTAAATACGAGCCGTTCTTATTCAAAATGGTTTAAAGAAGGCTTTAGATGGTAAGTGGAAAAAACCATCCATTATGACAGATGAACAATAGGATGAAATGGATGAGAAGGCGTTGTCCGTGATTCAACTTTGTTTATCAGGTGAAGTTTTACGTGTGGTCATTAAAGAGAAGTCCAGTGCCGACATATGGACTAAATTAGAATATCTATAGATGACCAAGAGCCTTGCAAATAAGCTTCGGCTCAAGGAACGTCTATTCACTCTTCGGATGTCAGAAGGTACTCCTGTAAAAACACACTTAGATGAGTTTAGTTCTATCATTATAGATTTGGAGAACCTTGATGTTAAAGTTGATGATGAAGATAAAGCTGCCCTACTTATTGTTTCACTACCACCCTCATTTTAAACACTTTAAAGAAATTATGTTACATGGTAGTAAAATTACATTGTCCTTTGAAGATGTCAAGTCTCACCTCTTATCTAAAGAAAAATTTGATACTGGAATTAATTCTGAACAATCGGGTGAAGGTTGGTTATTAGAGGGAGAACATTTGAAAAAGGTAGTAGTAGTAGTAATAGTAGGCCCAGGTCAAAATTAAGAGGTAAAAAATCTAAATTTTGCCGATATTGCAAGAAGAAAGGACACGAAGTTTCTGAATGTTATAATCTGAAAAAGAAGCAAGAAAGAGATGATAAGAGTAAAGTTAAACAACCCGAACACCATGCTGAAGCTAGTGTTGTTGAATCTGAGTCTGATAGGGATGTTTTAGTTGCTGCTGACATAGATCAAAGGTCTAGAAATGAGTGGATACTTGATTCTGGCTGTACATTTCACATGACACCGAACAAAAAGTGGTTCACTACATATAAACCAGTAAATGGTGGTCTTGTTTTAATGGGCAACGATGCTAAATGCAAAGTTGCTGGAGAAGGTACAGTAAAAATTAAAACCCATGATGGTGTTACGAACTTTGACCAGTGTCAGACATATCCCTGACTTGAAACGAAATATCATTTCCTTAGGCACCCTAGAATCACTTGGGTGCAAGTATTCAGCTGAAGGTAGAGTTTTGAAAGTGTCAAAAGGTTATCTTGTATTAATGAAGGCAAATCGATCAGGTATCTTGTATGTGCTGCAAGGTTATACTGTTACAGGTTTTACAGATGTTGTCTCATCTAACGATGACAAAAAATTGTGGCATATGAGATTGGGCCACATGAGTGAGAAGGGAATGATTGTCCTTAACATAAAGGACTACTCGGAAAGCATTGTACCAGTAAGGTTGATTTTTGCGAACATTGCATTTTTGGCAAGCAGAAAAAAGTTAGCTTTTCAAAGGGTATTCATAGAACCAAAGGTACATTGGATTATATCCATTATGATCTTTGGGGTCCCTCGCGAGTTCCTTCGAAAGGAGGTTGTCATTATATGATGACCATTATTGTTGACTTTTCAGAAAACTCTGGGTTTATTTTCTAAAATACAAGAATGAGGCGTTTCTGATAGGATATCGCATATCTATGAAAAGAAAAATTTCCCTAGATACAAATTAATGTAGTACGAAGGGGTCGAACACAAGGATACAAGAATTTTGCTATGAAATGCTATGAAAAGACTACTATCAAAGTCGGTTTAATGGTTGGTTTAGATTTGATGTTTAGCTAGGAAAAATTATGTAAATCAAATAATATTAAAAGAGTCAAGGGGAGTAAGGTCACTCATGAAAATACGTAAATGCATATGTTAAACATAGGAATTCTTAATATTGTTAATTGTTTAGGCTAAAGACACCCATCTCTCGATACTAGTGTCAACCTTAGGTCCAGTCCTAGAGAACTTTCGTTATGACTAGAGTCGTCCTACTACACATGCTTAGTCTAATCCGATTCCGTGCCTCTCGACTTATAGAATGAATTAACAAATTTAATCAATGTGATTGGCCAAATAACAAAGATTAACAAAACAATAGAAGCATGTGATAGAAACAATTTATCAATATTAATTCATCCTTATTTTAACAATTACAACTTACTAATTATGCATGGCTTCCTTAATCCCTAGACAAATGAAACTACTCACTCATGTTGATAATTAATCTAATAGTGATTGATATAATAAGCATGATGATTATGAAATTATAAAGGAAAATAACTTGTTAATAGAATGTGCTACACTAAGAATTACTACTAACAATTCTAATGTAAACAACAATGAAATCTTTGATTAACTAGTGTTACGATTAACTAAATGACTTGTAAGGTAAATGACAAAAGTGAATACTAACGTAAAACTAGAATTAGAATTACCGCAATCGAGAAGTATAACTCGGAAATGAAGAATAAATAACCCAAATAGATTGTATGGAAAGATTGAATTACAACTTAAAATGTAACCAAGTGTTTGAACAAAGTAATAACCAAATGTTTAACTAAATACGAAACTAAGAGAAACTTGTGTGCTTAAACTAAGGAAAAATGTAAGGGAGAAATATGTGTGAAAATAATGTAAAATTTGATGAAACAGATATGAAAAGATATCCCTAAGTGTTGAAGTCTCTTTGCTTTATATAGGGAGAGGGACTTGAAACGTATGCATTCACAGAGACCAAACCCCGATCGGGGAATGGGAACCCCGATCGGGGTTTCACTAACCCGGCTACAATTGCTTAATTGCTCAATTTAATGCTTAAGGAATCATATGCTATGCCTTTAAACTCCTTAATTCTCCGGTTAATTGCATAGTCTTGCCATCCCATGAGCATCCAAAGGAGCATCCTATGTTGAGTTGTGGACTCCTTGCATTGGGCTTCATTTTTGTTTTCTTATTTGCATATCAACCCATTTCACAAATCTTCATGCTTGGCTTGTCATTCTCCATACTATCCTTCTGTGGTCCATCTTGCTTCCATTAGCTTGTTGGACTTTGGTGCTTGCTAATATGTTAGGAAAAAGCCTCTAAATGCTTAGATTCATGCAAAACGTAGCAAAAACGAGCAATGCACCTTGAACACGTAATTAGCTCACAAATATACTAAACAAAGTATAATAATCATGTAAAATCGAGCTAAATTAGGGAGTAAAACCATATAAAAACTAGACATATCAGTTTCCCACTTTCAAAGAGTGGAAAACCTTGATAGAAAACCACAGTGGAAAGAAAGTGAAAAGATTAAGAACCGATAACGGTCTTGAGTTCTGTTTAAATGACTCCAATGTTTTCTGCAACAGAGAAGGTGTTGCCAGGCATCACACTATTCCAAGGACTATTATAGAGAGAGTTCGTTGTATGCTCTCCCATTCTGGCTTGAGAAAAGAGTTTTGGGCTGAAGCTGCGTTTACGGCATGTTACTTGATAAACCGCTCCCCAAACATGTCTCTTGATAACAACAATCCACAAGAATTCTAGTCAGGTAACCACGCTGATTATTCTAATCTTTGAATGTTTGGTTGTCCTGCATATTCTCATGTGAACGAGGGAAAATTGGAACCTCGTGCTAAAAAGTGCATATTCTTGGGTTATGGCATATGGGTTAAAGGTTATCGTATATATGACACTAAGTCTCGAAAAATCTTTCTAGCAGAAATGTAACTTTTAATGAAATTGTTATGCTATCTTGTGGAAAATAAGTTGTTTCTTTTAATCATGATACAGATGATCAAGAGAGTACCAGAGAAAAGGTGGAGTTTGCTGTCAAAGATTCAAAGTCAGAGGAGGATGTCCCTACTTCCTCTACTCCATCAAATTCCAATGAACAAACCGATACCACTGACCAAAGAAGATGAGGTGTACCAGAACCGTGGTCTATGGCTCAAAATCTTCCTAAATAGAGACCAAGAAAAGTGAATCCAAAATATACTGACCAGAGCGCTAATATGGCTTATGCTTTGGCTGCCGCACAAGAGATGAATGATTGCAATGAGCCTAGAAATTATTCAGAGGCTATCTCTGATACAGATTCTTCAAAAGGGTTGCAGCGATGCAAGAAGAAATTGAGAGTCTTCATAAGAATGAAACTTAGGATCTGGTGAAGTTACTTGGGGGGTAGGTAAGAGAGCTATAAGTTTTAAGATGATATTTAAAAGAAAAGAAGGCATCCCCGGTGTTGAAAGTGCAAGATATAAAGCAAGATTCGTCGTACAAGGATTTGATCAACATGAAGGCATTAATTTCAATGAGGTATTTTCTCATGTTGTTCGTCATACCTCAATTCGTGTATTACTTGCTCTAGTTGCTTTATATGATTTGGAGTTAGAGCAGTTAGATGTGAAAACTGCATTTCTTCACGGTAATCTCGAAGAAGAAATTTATATCCATCAACCAGAGGGTTTCATAGTTTCTGGAAAAGAGGATTATGTTTGTCGTTTAAAAAGATCTCTTTATGGTTTGAAGCAGTCTCCGAGACAATGGTATAAGAGGTTTGATTCTTTAATGGTTGGACATGGCTAATCAAGAAGTAGTTATGATAATTGTGCTTATTTTCAGCAGACATATGACGGGTCGTTTATACTTGTTGCTTTATGTCGATGACATGTTAATTGCTGCTAGAGATAAGTCACTTGTTAGCAATTTAAAGGCCCAGCTGAGCAGTGAATTTGATATGAAGGACTTAGGTCCGGCTAAGAAAATTCTTGGTATGGAGATTAACAGGGATCGTCGAGCAGGAAAGTTAATATTGTCACAGAAGAGATATATTGTGAAAATGCTCGAGAGGTTCAATATGCAAGAAAGTAAACCTGTTAATACTCCTCTTGCTGCTCACTTTAAAATGTCATCTGAACAATGTCCACAAACAGATCACGGCAAAAGACGAATGTCACATGTCCCTTACTCAAATGTCGTTGGGAGTCTTATGTACGCCATGGTGTGCACTCGGCCTGATCTTGCTTATGCTGTTAGTGTGGTTAGCAGATTTATGCACAATCCAGGCAAAGAACATTGGGAAGCCGTGAAATGGGTTCTTCGTTATCTGAATGGTTCTTCTAATATTGGTTTGGTATTTGATAAACATAGAGTTGATTCCGGAGGTGTAGTTGGTTATGCTGACGCTGACTACGGTGGTGATTTAGATAGGAGAAGATCAATTTCATCCTATATATTTACTCTTTGTGACTCTGCTATCAGTTGGTATTCTTCACTTCAAGCTGTTGCAGCGTTATCAACAACTGAAGCAGAATATATTGCTGCCACATAAGGTATGAAAGAGGCTATATGGCTTCGAGGCTTGGTGAGCGAGTTTGGTTTAAAAAAAGATATTCGTCTAGTATTCCGTGATAGTCAAAGTGGAGTCCACTTGACCAGAAATAGCAAGCATCACTCAAAAACCAAGCACATTGATATCAAGCGCCATTTTATCCGAGATATTGTTGAGGCAGGAAATTTGACTGTTGAAAAGGTTCATACGACCGAGAATCCTGCATATATGTTAACCAAACCACTTCCAGCAGCTAAGTTTGACTATTGCTTAGACTTAGCTGGTATTATTCACACTTAACAAAGGTTTCATTGGCGACGAGAGCTTTATAGCATAAAAGGCGAGTCAAGGTGGAGATTGTTGGAGTTATGTGTGCCTCTCCTTTACTCACTTCAATTAAAGAGATGGAGTTTCTTAATGTTTACATTAAGAAACATATGGCATAGTAATTGAAAGACTTTTCAACTGATGAGAAGTGATAAGATGTGTACAATGCAATTGAAGATTAAACGCATTCTTTGGAGACTAAACGTATTTGCATTTACTCTTTGAAGTACTATAAATGGAGCAAGATTTCTCAAAAAACACACCCCACAACAAAACAACAACAATATATCTTCTCTTCATCCGTTATTACGACTCTCCCATTATTTATTTGGGTGCTAATTATTTAACACTCATTGAGAGTTTATTAGCTTGACTATTCTATAGTCTTTGAGGAAATTGTCCTTGTACTCCCGAATCATTATAGTGAAATATTTGGCTCTCTCACCGGTGGTTTTTTTACCTCTATTTTGAATAGGGGTTTTCCACCTAAAAATCTTGTTGTTATTTTTACTGTCTTTATCGTATTTCTCTTAAATCTTTGGTTGAATTTATTCGCTTCCGTACTCTGTACCCCAACAAAGTGAAATTTTAATTTATATTTGGTTCAAAATCATAATCCCTAAAAAAAATGTATACTAAATTTTCACTGGAATTATTCGTAAAGATGGAAATAAAAAATTTAAGTCATAAAGCATTTTATAAATATTACTCATATTTTACTTCAAAAAAAATAAAATATTACTCATGTTTTAGAAGATGTATTTTAATTAAATGAAGTTAGAAAGTTGGTGGACCCTTGTGTATATGATGAAGTGACTTCACCAAATGACTCTAAATGTTTGTGCTTTATTAGAAGGAAGATTATAAGACGTTGGAATGTTAATAGTTACAACTTACAATTTATGTGGATAAACTTTAAAACTTACTATTGAGAGAAGAAATGTAAAAAGTGACCTATAAGCTATTAACTTCACCTATTAATTTTTCCCCTTTAATCTTCCCTCTTTAATTATTTCTTTATATGGCTTTAGAATTGAAATATGGTACTTCGTATTTATTTATTTATTAGATAAATACTTTGTAAATAACTTAAACGGGACACGTGGAGATAAACAAACTTCTCAAGTTAACCCTTGTATATATGTACTATTTATTCTATATTTATTTTTCCACTAATGATTAGGGATTAAATTAGTTAAATTTGATATTCCTTAAGAGCTGCAATGTCGAAGATAAGACGTTTGAATATTAACATTTACACTTTATGTGGATAACTCTTAAAACTACTAATGAGAGAAGAACGGTCAAAAGTGTATTAGAAGCTATTAGTTTCACTTATTAACTTTCCACTTTAATATTTTTTTAGTTGACTTGTCAAATATAATCATAAATGTTTTTATTTTTAGATGAACACTTTGTAAATAGCTTATCTTCACATGTGTTGTTAAAGAAAACTACTCAAGTTATACTTTTAATTATATTGTATAGATTTATTAAAAAACTTATCTTGACACGTGGATTTAAAGAAAAAACTACTTAACTTGGCCTTTTTATTATATTGAATTTATATTGTATAGATTAAGTAGCTTTGATCCTTCAAATTCTTTCATGAGTAATATCCTAAAAAACCAAGTGATTTGAATCCCCTATGACTGTTCATTGTCCAACTTTCATTTGAATTTGTTAAACTTTTAAGTATATTGTATAAATAGAAAATATATTAATTAATTAACAAATTAATTGTATAGATAGATTATTTAGTGTGTTAAGAAGAAACTTAATCTAGTAGCGCCACATAGGATTTAGAACACTAAAAAGCTTCCATGTGAAATGCTTAGTTTGTCTTTTTATATTATTTATAGATAACTATTCCCTCCTATTCATACTAACTTTCCCTCTTTCCATTTTAATCTTTTCACAATACCTTCTCCTTTCCTTTTTTTTGGTAAACTTTTATACTTATTTTAATCACATTAGCCCACAACAATACCCCACAATACTCATACTTTATCTTATTTTAATCACTTCATCCCACAACAATAATTATTTTAATCATCTCACTCTACAATAATACCCCACAATACATTCTCTCTCTCCAATCACCTCACCCCAACACAATACTTTACCTTATTGAGAGAGTATATTGGTAGTATTTTGTGGACTACATGTTTCCTCGACGGTCTTATAATCTGATACTATAGGAACCCCTCATTAAAAAGCATGTGAGAATTAACAAATTTTAATCAAATGTTAATCTAAACGGTTTTATTTTTACCGTAAGCAATTCTAATTTTTTTTACTTCAGTTATAGTAAAAAATACTTTCAAACTCAAGAGTGTTTTAATTTTAAATCTCGTGGTCGAAGTTTTAAATCCGTCCAACTAATCTGATGCATTTTAAATTGTTGATTTTTTGCACCCCTGTGTTCAAATCTTAGAATCGCCACTGACTTCAAGGTAAACTTCATGGGTTAATCTCACATTAAAGCAAACTTAATGGGGTCGTTTACCACTTTCGCGTTTGTCGATGTGTAGTGATTTGATAAATTTTACCGAAAAGTGAAGGTTGATGAACAAATGTGTGAATGTAGATGGTCTAACATATCATGGTAGATACCCACTTTAAAAAAACAGCATGTCTTGCTTAAGACGGGGCGACCCGTCTAAAAGCTTTAGACGGGTCAAGCCCCCTCACAAGAAAGCAAGTGAGGCAAGTGGGGCAAGTGAGGCAAGTGGGGTCAAGTCCCACTTACTTTCTTGTGAGGGGGTTTGATCCGTCCGAAATAAAAATTTGTGTTAAAAAAAGGTTAATGTTCCATGGTAGATACCCCATTTTAAAAAAGAAAAAGCGGTACTAGTAATACAACGAGCGGTAATCAAATGAGTTTGGTGTGGTGATTGATCACTGCATCCCTTAATCAAATGAGTTTCGATCTCTGCCCATGAGAATAGAGCAATCTCTTTTGCCAACCGATTGTCGACGGTAAATACCACAATTTAAACAAAAAAAATAAAATAATAATAATAATTCCCGTGATACAAAGTTAGAATTGTTTGTGGTGGTGGTGTTTTTTTTGTAAGGATAAAAAGGGATATTAAATGATGTAAAATTGGCGATGCAGAAAGTGCGGACGTAGGAGTAGGCAGTCTCCTCATAGTGTTGTCGAATTACACAAGCGACTCAAAACATAAACATATACACGTGTTGCATCCATGGCCTCCTCTTCTTTCCTTAATTCCCCTTTTCATTTCACCATTTTCATTCACTCCCTAACACTCATTTTATATATTTCTGTGATTCTAATTAATTAAATCGGCATGGATACAGCAGCAGCTTCCCAGTTCATCTGCTGTAAACCTCAACATTCATGGCCTTCTTCTTCTTCTTCTTCTTCTAAATTAAACTTCCATCATTTCAGGATACATTCAATCCCTCCTTTTCAACGAAATAATAATAAAAAAGTAGTTTATGCGGTTGCGACACCACCCAAAATATCGGAAACTTCTTCTACTTCTCCTCCCAAATTGAAGACGACTGTCAATGGAAATTCCAGTCCTAGGATACCAACGGTTAGTGGATTTCAGAGTTGGACTATATTCTCCTTTTATTTATGTTTATTTATTGTGAATGATAATAAGATGATGATGTTTGTGTGTGCAGAGAGTGGGGGAAATGTCGCAGGAGATAAAGCGAGTTCGAGCGCAAATGGAGGAGAATGAAGACTTGGCTATACTTATGCGTGGTTTACGTGGCCAGAATTTGTCCGATTCTCAGTTCGCTGCCGATAATGTCCAACTCCGCTTGGTTGAGGTCAATTACCCTCTTGTCTCAGACTCTCTGTCCATGCCAAATACTCTAATCATTATGTTTTAGTGTCACAACCTTGATTTATACCCTCATGTGGGAATTGAGGTTTTGCATATTACTCCCTTCATTCCACTTTTACTGTCCTCTTTTTGTCATTTCCGTATTCCAAATTAATTCTCATACTTCTAAATATAGTAACTGAAAATAGTGAATTACCCATTATATCTCCTAGTTTATAATATTTCACCAATTTAGTCAAACTAGGACAATAAAAGTGCAATGGAGGGAGTATCGATTTGCCTTACTTGACTTTCAAGACTTTCAACCATGGTTATCTCTTTTGCATTTGAACCCAGTTTTGCAATAGTGGTTTTTGGGTGATTTTGAGTGGTACATGATGTATGATTATCATCTTCTATCGTTTCTGGTCATCATCTTTCTCTTTACGTTTAGGTGGAAGAAAGCAGCGAGTTTCTGCCATTGGTTTATGATCCTGATATTATCTCTGCCTATTGGGGCAAACGTCCGCGTGCTGTCGCAACACGGATTGTACAGTTGCTTTCTGTTGCTGGAGGCTTTCTCTCTCATATTGCATGGGATGTGGCTAACAAAAAAGTCAAGGAGGTACTGCCAATCACTTTATAACCACTTTGTATTTCTCTTATGCTTTCAATTTTCTTACACTAGAGCTCATTTTGTGCTACCGTCTTCAACTATTGTGTAGTATTGACCTCAAAAATTTCTTCCTAATTTCTTTTTAATCAGAATGAAGTTGCGCGAGCAATTGACTTAAGAGAAATTGTCACCTCCTTGGGACCCGCATATATCAAACTAGGACAGGCGCTAAGCATCAGACCTGATATACTCTCACCAAGTGCAATGGTTGAACTCCAGAAGCTCTGTGACAAGGTAATTTGCGTTGCTTTAGTCTCGTACTACTTCGTCTAAGCTTTCAGCATCTGCATCTTTCCTAGGACAAGTGCTTCCTGTTCCACTATCTTTATTGCTGACACCAATGTCACCGATTCACCTATAAGTTTAATATTTCTGTCTTTTTTTCTCACTTATCCACAATAACCACTCACCCGAAAATTTACCATTTAAATGATGACACTTTCTTTGCCACTTTTTGTTCTACCGTACCATATCTCTCGCCTCAGACCACAACATCAACAATAACGACAACTACATTACCTTAGTGAGCATAATCTAGGATCAAAGAGTAACGAGGCTTTGGCACCACTCGAAATGGACAATATTCGACAACGACATCTGTTCCAATAAATGTTACTCCCTCCGTCCCGGTCATTTGTTTACCTTTGCTTTTGGCACAAAGAGCAAGGAAAGAGTACGAGACCATTTGTGGTTTCATTTAGTGGATGACAAGTGGACAATAGTCTCATTGACAGATCAAATTACTCATGAAAACCTTCTTAAAATAAAAAAAAGGTAAACAAATGAATGCGACACCCTAATATGGAAATGGTAAACAAATGACGGGGATAAAGGGAGTATTTAATTATATTTATTGTAACTTCTTAAATGTGAACAAATGATTTCTATAATTAAAAAAAATTAGCATTATAATTGAGTTTTGTCTATTTATTTATGGAATGAAAAAAAATAATCATCAAGAGTGGTCTTCACTTTATACAACTAAAGACTACAGAATGAAATATCTGACTGTTTGTGTTATATTATATTTCTTTTTTGAATTGTTTAAAATTACTTAGTTGCTTAAACTTTACAACAGAATGAACAGATATAATTTAAACACAATATAACTACTGCAAGTATGTGTTAGACACATGTCAGTAAGTAAAACACACTAATTTCACATGAGGCTGTGCAGCCAGTATAGATATTTATCATTTTTGTTTCTCTTTTTCTGAACTGGTGATAGAGTCAGATTTATGATCATATTCAGAATTTAGAAGATGTTTAACACTTTACTTTTTCTCTCAGCAATTTTATGGTAAGACCGTCACTTTAGAGAAACCTTGAAAGTAACTATGTTATACTTAAAAAATAACTTAAATATAATTTGATTAGTTTCAAAGTAAATATAACGACTTGCAAACTTAAGAATTGAAGTTACTTTTCAGGATAACATAATTACTTATAAACTCTTATACGAAGAGACGGTCTTACCGTAGAAGTTGTATTACTTTTTTACTTACCCTGCTTGCCTCCCTTAGAATTCAGTTGACAATATAAATATAAAGGCTGAAGCATATATAGCTCTTCATTTGATGTCACTGTATTGATCAACACTATGCATTGATGTCACTGTTATACACTCCCAGAGTTCCAGCAGTAATGATATATGCTATCATTATCTTCAAGCCATAGCTCTTTTCCTTTTCGGGTAATGTCTATGCCATTGAGTTGGTGATGACGTTTTCTACCTTTTAATTTTGTTTCTATAGGCTTGTACTCTTGTAATGGCTATGTTTTTACTTTTTTTTTTCTTCTGTGTATGCTCGTGCTACTGTGCCGTAAATTTTTTCTTCTGGTTGCCTATAACGCAGCGATTGATGTTGGTGATTGAGTTATATATGTATAGCTTTGGTTATTGCCAAACTGATGTGATTTACTAAAATTATGTTATCCTTCTGGACATAAGTAGTATTTAAATTGTTTGTGGCAATTGTTGGTACACTAAATGAGGTGGTTGATGCAGAAGATATCGCGTTCATTTTTCTTTAGAAAAGATTTTGCATCACGAAATGTATTCAAAATCACCTATCAATTCTTCTAAAAGACTAGAAATAATATTCATCATGAATATTTTAGGAGAGGGCATTGGTTGTTTGCTAGCTGTTATATTATTTTCAACTTTTGAAGATTGTTTTTAAGTCTTTATGTCAAGAAGGTTTGTATCAACTTAAGCTGTTATATGCATCTTAGATGATCCTCTTTATATGCTTCTGATGCTTTTCATTTAACAATGCTTAAAGGTACCTTCATTTCCGGATGATGTTGCAATGGCTCTGATTGAGGAGGAACTTGGGAAACCTTGGCAAGAAATTTATGATGAACTTTCACCCTCTCCCATTGCCGCTGGTAATTTCTATACTAGTTGGTTGAATTATAAAAGCTATTTACACTTTGTTTTCAGGTAGGAATCGGTGATAATATGTTTATCTGTTTGCAAACTATTGTGCCAGCATCCCTTGGACAGGTTTATAAAGGCCGGTTGAAAGAAAATGGAGATTTAGTTGCTGTCAAAGTGCAGAGGCCTTTTGTTCTGGAGACAGTTACGGTTGATTTATTTATCATCAGAAACTTGGGACTAGTTCTTCGAAAGTTCCCCCAGGTGATCTCTCTGTGCCCCTTCTAATCGAAAGGAACTGACTAACTGAGTTTCTGTCTTAGAGTTTTGTTGATTATGTCATGGCCTTGTCATTTTTGTGATACGTGAACTGTGAAAGGACAGAGTACGGATTTCAATCCAATTGTTAAATAATGGATTTACATTTTGATTTCTATATTCTTTTTGTCATGTTAATTTTGCATATCAGCCAATAGGTAAATAATGCGAATGTGTAGATTTTTCCCGGAAAGATTGATGAGCATAGATCTTTGATAAAAAAGTATACTGCATGAAGATCTAAGCAAGTCTTCATTCCTGTATATTCGTGTAAAAACCTTCCAAATGCAAGTCTGTTGAGGACCTGATCATGACCACGCCCTAAAAAGCTTAAGAGAGAAGAGTCTGACTGCGTAATGAATTACCCTAAATTGGTTGTATAAGCAAGTGAATTTTCTTTTCTAGGAAAGGATCTATATGTTATAGGTGGATGTTGTTAGGTGCAAACCCATGTCCCACATCGGTAGATTAAAGGTGAAAGAAGATTTTATTAGTGTCCACAAAATCCCCTTTATACTAAGATTAACAAAACTACAAGTTTTCCCCCCTAAATATTCACCTTTTAATAGTGGTCCCCACTCTCATTTATTGATCTCATTATCCTCTTTTTATTTATATGCCATAAATAAATCATCTTCTTAGCATATTATTTACTAATAAGTGGTCTCGAATATTAGTTCAAACTATTTAAGTCCTCACCCTGAATTTTTTTTTGCTTAAAATCACATTCTTACGATTCGCAAGTATCCTGACTAAATAAATGAGAATTTATTTTGGTAAACTTCTTGTGTAAGGTCACCTTACACAAAATTTTGTATAAATCATGTTTGTTGCAGTATAAATCGCTTATTAGTTGATCTCTTATTAATATAATATACCATCATTTAATTGTTTTTAATAAAATATCACTTAACTTCTAACTTAAATATGAACTAAAAAAAAGAACCTCATGACACATAATGAGTTTGTGACAAAATAACTTATTCTAACCGTATCATATAAGAATGCTACTAATTCCCTAAAAAGGTATAATCCATAACAGTTGATATAGGCGACACATTATGAGTTTGTTACACAATAACTTATTCTAAATGTATCTTTAACTTAATATATAATCTCTGTCTTATCTGATTGTATTCATAAGATCATCCGTTAATGGTTATACTTTTAGTGGATGATAAAATATCGTTGTCTTTAAGAAGCAATGTTGACAAAATATTTTTAGCAAAACATACACTCTTATTCGATGTATTTTCCAATTCTTAAAATGAAACATTACCAATAGTATATTTATCATGAAATTTAAAATGGTGTTAAATTACTGTAATTTAATTGTTAAAAAGTCTAACATCTTTACCTAAATAAACCGTGCATTATTACGGGAACTACACACATACTACTATTAAACATTTACCTAATTGTATCCTAATTGATGGGTCTTACTATCTATAATTACTATTTGACAATATTTGCCTACTGATTATACTATAAATATTTAGGGTACGTATGGTCACAGTCCACAGTCTTCCGATAAATCATTGTTTAGCCTTATTTCAAAATGACCATTTAAAAGTCAAAGTCTCTAACATCTCTAACTGAAAAAACCGCGCTTTCGCGCGGGATCTACGCTAGTATAACATTATGAGGCATTTTGGGAAGGAGCCCAAGAGTAAATCCGTGAGGGCTTGGCCCAACGCGGACAATATCGTACTATTATGGATCGTGGGCACTGACGCAGCAGAGGCCCAACAAAAGGTATCAACTCTTCTGCACAACAAGTGGTATTAGAGCCTAAGGTTCGACTTGGGCTAGGCACAAGAGGGAGGGTGGCACGTTAGAGGCACATGGATGCGGAGTATGCGGACCCAGCCCAGGTTATATATTGGATGCAAAGGAGTTTGGTTCGCATGTGTAGCACAAGTCTCGTGAAGGGACACATGAACCCCTAGTGGGACACAAGGTGTATCTAGAAGTTAAGTTGGGGCTGAAGGGTGTGAGGAGGTCCTCTACGAAGGTCAAGGTCCGCAATCGCATAGAAAATAAAAAGAAATAGCTTTTGTCCAGTTTTCATTTAACATGCCCTTTTGAAAGTTAGATCAGAATGGTTTACTCCCCATAATATCTTTCTTAGAAACCGGTTGTTATTTTTATTTTTGAATGAGTGAGGCCTGCTATCTGTTCTAGCTTTAATGTCGGTGTTTTGCGTGGAAGAGGTAGTGGAACAGGCTCTCTATTGTTTACTTGCTATCCCCTTCAGATCTTGTTGATTGGTCTTCATGGCAAGTAATGGTTTTCTCCTGGTTGGGTGCTGGAGCCTCTTTGTCCTTGTTTTTCAGTCTAGGTGAGCGCAAGGAGGGGGAATCACTTTCAAACTGTGTGGCAAACTGTGTAGCAGCAGAGAGGGTCCCAGTATATTTTAGGCATTCACTTACCCTTTTTGGGTCAAAGCGTTAAGAATATTGTATCTCATTTTGAGAAGCTGGGCGCTGGTAGTTTGTAACTTAGAGGTTGTCTAGCTCTTGGGTATCTTCCTTGTAAACTTGCAGTCAACATATGATGCTTAATTCTTTACACCGGCCAGCTTGTCATTACGGTTACAAGACAGAGAAGACTTGCAATCAACATATGGCTCGATAAATTGCTTTGATCTTTCTGTTTTGTGTCAGTCGTATATCTTATGATGCTATCATAAGAAGTTTATGACAAAATTATGACCAAGTGAGTGCATACACTTATGTACGACATGTCTGCATCACAATGTAGTTTAACACTCTTGATGAGGTTACGATGACTAAGATGCCGTCATGTGGAACCATTACCTCTTATGATGATCTAGCAACCATAAAGGATGTTCTTCGCTTTCTTCTAACATGTCAGTACATTTTACTTCAGATCTCTGTTGACGTGGTCGGTTTGGTAGATGAGTGGGCAGCTCGTTTCTTTGAAGAGCTCGATTATGTTAATGAAGGTGAAAATGGAACTCTCTTTGCTGAAATGATGAGAAAGGATCTTCCTCAGGTTATTCTTCTATATTTCCTACTTATATTCCATTTCATATTTATTCTTTCTGTATTTAGCTCCGCACAGCTGATACCTCTCGTGTTATCTGCCGTGCCATAAGTCTTATATGACACCTTCTTAGTGCTCAATTGCTACTTACCTATATGTATTCATGTATTACTTGTTTAATTTATTACCGATTGCTGATTGGGTTGGTCCACAGTAAGACTAAAACAGTCTCATACACGAGTTTGTGCTTAAGATATCAATTTGTATAAAAGACCGTAATGCACAGCTTAATGGGGGCTTTATTCCTTAATCTGTTTCTTTTTTAAGTATTGACATAAAAGAAAACTCCAGACACTCAAGATGAAATGGAGAAAATAAGATAATACCCTTATCGAATATGGGGTGACAAATAACTTGGGATTTGGAAAAGCTTACTATCCGGTGGTTAATTAGGAGTAGCCTTTATGCTCTTGTCTTTATTGATGTGTGAGACAATTACTTTTCCTTTTAGCGACTTTGTTCTCCGGACAATTATTAAGATCTCTATCTGGATTGCAATTCTTGTGTATCTCCTTTCAAACATTCCATTTAAATCCTTTTTTTTGTATGGGAGTAATTTTCTATTCCTTATTTCCTTTGGGCCAAAATTTTACTCGTGGCACTTTCAGGTGGTTGTACCAAAAACGTACCAGAAGTATACTTCAAGAAAGGTTCTTACAACCCAGTGGATTGATGGTGAGAAACTATCACAAAGCAAAGAAAGTGATGTTGGTGAACTGGTTAATGTTGGGGTTATATGCTACCTAAAACAGGTATAGTGAGTCTTCATTTACCATATTACATGTTAATCTGATTAATTTCCATGATCATTTGTATTTGTCATGTCAACGTGTAATCCATAGTTTGTGACTTGTGAGTTATGATATCAAATTATCAATTACTGTCTTGTGCTCTTCTGCCATTTTCTTTTGTATGTTTCTTTTGACAACTATAGCTAGTTACAAGCTAATTATACGTGTTTTAGATGGCCTATGACATCTTCAGGCACCTTTTGGGTGTGGAACTAGTTTAAACTTTAAAGTATGTTTTAGACTTGGTAAAAATAATTCAACGTATTATGCAGTTTGAGTTTCAAGAAAGGCTGCAATCCTTAATTAGTTAGCTGACAAGGGCCTTACAACTCAGAAGAATGTAAGCAGTAAGCAAGTTCTATGATTTGATGGATATATGAGAATGCAGAATAATGAATTCATTTTTTTGACTTTATTTTGAAAATTGTTTTTAATGGTTTCCGCCCGTGCCTTTCTCACGACTTGTATAACTCATTTATAATTAACTTGAACTTACTTGCCCATTCCATCATGGGCTAGAACTAGTTACCATGGCCTCTTGGAGGCTGTGTGCTAGCCAGCCTCATAAACCGACACAAAGTTCTTCCACGATACTTCAACTTAAATTCTGCATGCACCCTATGAATTGTACAGGGAGATTACCCATCCAACCATCCTAAGACTGTTCTCTACAAGCACCTTAATTTGTGGACTTAGCATTTAAACTTTAGGAGTTAATCTTACAGACTTTAGATTGTGGAGGTCGTAGCATGAAGGGAGCAATATCAATTTATTTATTTTGTTTTGTTGTTCTTGACATTTGCCTTGTATGCAAGTACGCAACTGTGCTTTCTAGAGTAAAACTTATAAATAGTATATTAATTTATTATTGAATTCTATGCAGTTGCTTGATACCGGTTTTTTCCATGCTGATCCGCATCCTGGGAATATGATTCGAACTCCTGACGGGAAATTAGCGATTCTTGATTTTGGTAATAGCTGTTCACGGCTCTTGCCATTTAAAACGCATATTCAGTGTTTTGTACATTATGTGGCCTGATGTTAGACTTAAACTCTGAGGAATAAAATGACTTATTGCTTTGCAGCCATATTGATGTCGACTTTCGTCTTCAAGAGTCCAATGATTAATAGCGATTTAACATCTGCCTCTAGGGAGTACCTGAACTTGCCATTTGTTCACAAGTGAAATTTGACCATTTCTTTTATGCTGATGTCCCTTTTGTGGCTCAATTCTTTTCTGGCTGTTTGAAAGAGTCACGAGGATTATTTTCTTCTACATTTCCTACAAATCTGTTGACTTTCACAGCATTTTTGTACTGTGTATTTGTTATGCAAAGAGTCCTCCAATAGGAAGGCTTCCTAAAATACCCTTGTAAGCTTTCCTCAAAAAAAAAAAATATCCATGTAAATCGATAGCGTGATTTTCTGATAATTAGAGTAAACTTGATCAGAGTTTCGTCTGTGCCCTTGTTCTGTGAGCCTGCATGCAACTTGAATATTTGATGATGACATTACAAAAGGGTGTTTTTCTCCCGATACATGTGCTGATTGTTAAAATGTGGATTGGCTATTATAAGTCTATCACCTGAATTTTCTCTTTTTCAAGCAACAGAGAAAATTAACTTTGATGCTATGCTGCAGCTCTCTTACTGAGCACGACAGATTCATTTGACTATAGAAGGCATTTGATTTACGATCTTTTATCATGGTATACTGTAGAAACTGCAAATGTTATACTCCCTCCTATTTCATCTATTCTTCCCTATTTCCTTAATTGTCTATTCAAGTTTTATTCCCTATTTCCTTTTTTGGATAGCTTTGTGTGGTCCATATTGAATTGTATTTGGGGTAGTCTGTTTTGAGTGGCCTAAATTAATTTTCTTATTCTTTGTGCAAAAAGCAAAGGGGAAGAATACATAGAATAGGAGGGAGTATTTATGTTCCTCTGCCCACAAAGTTACAGACTTGCTGTTCTATTCAGACGTCACATAGTGTTCTGAATTCTGATGAAGTTAGATGTCAAGTCATTTCACCCTTGTTTGCAAAAAAGTAATTACTCCAACTATCCGGTCACAGAGTCTTCGTATTCCATTTTTTCATTATTGCCAATAGTTTACTTTTCTGATTTTATGCATGTATTGTGTGGTGGAGAATGAATGTGAGAACCCATTTGCACGTTCTTACATAAGAAACCGAATCAAAAGCAGAAGTAAACTATATTAGGGGACTGAGGGAGTATACTCTGAGACAAGTATGCTAGAAAAAGACAAAAAGTAGAGGATAACTAATTAGGTGGAAAATAATGCCGAAACTCTCTCTCTCTCTCTTCTTGAAAACTCCGTGCTTTATGGAACAACTGGACTTCTACATGTAGCTGCAAAGAGGAAATGAGTGATAATATGAGACGGTAGCCAGATAGCTAATGTTAGTTTTATATAGTGGGATTCTTTCATCTACAGAAAAGTTACTGATCTCCAGTAATCAAGTGGCTGGGCGTTGGACAGTCACTATCAGACCTAGATTAAAGTGTTTTTTTGAGAGGAAAGCGTCACTAAATTAGCATCCAGATATTTCTCGACAAAGAATCTCGTGTAAAATCTCTTATAGCTATAAACTCGATTCACTATGACCTATGATAGATCTGATGGGCTGTGTTCTTTATGTATGCTACAGTCCTGCCCCCTAATATACTTGTGTCGCATGGTTCAGTTAATATGAGCGTTTACCAAGTAACCAGCCTCTATTTATAGTTATCCGTAAACAAATCGCCTTTAAAAAAAACTGTTGGTGATGCTACTGCCCACTACAAATGTCTCTTTTGGCTGGCATTGTTTGATCGTGGTTTTTTATTGCCTGAAAAAAGATTGTGCTAGTGCTACCTGTTTGATGCTGGGACAGGTTATTAAACGTCTGATATAATACTGTTGCACCAGGATTGGTCACGAAACTAACTGATGATCAAAAATATGGGATGATTGAAGCAATTGCTCATCTGATTCATCGAGATTATGATGCAATAGTCAAGGATTTTGTCAAGTTGGATTTCATACCAGAGGGTGTTAATTTGGAGCCCATTTTGCCAGTTCTTGCAAAAGTTTTTGACCAAGCACTTGAAGGAGGTGGGGCAAAAAACATCAACTTCCAAGAGCTTGCGTCAGATTTGGCACAAATAACATTTGACTATCCCTTCAGGATACCCCCTTATTTTGCTTTAATAATTCGAGCAATTGGGGTTTTAGAAGGCATTGCATTGGTCGGGGATCCTGATTTTGCTATTGTGGACGAAGCCTACCCATATATTGCACAGGTATGCGTATAATACTTGTGGAAACCTGGTAGCTGCTTGCTCTGTCATCAAATCTCTGAAACAAGGTTGCATTTGAGATTTTAAAAAAAATATATTTATTGAGTAGTATTGCTGCCCTTTCTGCTCTCCCTCCCAAGTGGGGGTTTTCTTCTTGCCCTTTATTCCCTATTCCCTATTCCCCTGCTATGGTTTTACGTTTGAAACTTATCTTTTGCCTTCAATTTCTCAGAGGCTCTTGACTGACGAATCTCCACGTTTAAGGACCGCTCTTCGCTACACCATATATGGAAAAACAGGAGTTTTTGATGCTGAGAGGTTTATTGATGTCATGCAAGCTTTTGAGAATTTTATTATTGCTGCGAAAAGTGGAGGCGGAGAGAATTTGAATGGTAGAATGGCTGAGCTTGGCATTCTTCAAAGCCAGAAGAACAATGACTTTCCTATTATTTCTTCTAATACATCAAGGTCTGAGCAGCAAGTTCAAACACGAGCAGCTTTATCGTTTCTGTTATCTGACAAGGGAAATTTTTTCCGTGAATTTCTTCTGGACGAGGTAAAATTTCAGTTTCATAATTCATATTGAGTTGTTTTATTACTATATTGTCTTTAAAAAAATTGCTCTTCTTTCTAAATTCTCCTCATTTGTCGATGGTTATGCTTTTGCTGTGAGATGTTATGGGTTATGTCATTTCTGTGTGAACTTTGACTCTTGGATGTGTAAAAACTCTGCTTTTAAATTATTGCTGATACTGTTATGGGAGATTTAAATTGTTGTATTGTATATGCAGTATGCAGTATGCAATATGCTTGTGTTTTGGGAATAATTTTCCTTTTTAACTATTAGCGGTAAAATGGTAAATAGTCGTATGTACGTATGTAGGCTGATCACATACATGGTAGATGTGACTTATTTCGTAGGTTATAAATGTGAATTATGAACTGTGTCTAGCCTGTATGCTTTGTAACATTTGCTTATTTTGTTGTGGCTTCTTCTACCCAGATCGTGAAAGGTATAGATGCTGTAACAAGGGAGCAATTAGTAAAAGTGATGGCTGTCCTTGGGATGGGAAATGGTGCGCCAATAATGGGCCTGATGCCTACCTTTGGGCCCATAAGGCCCACAGCTTTTCTACCTTCTGTCACTGAGGAAGACAAAGTTATTCTTAACAATGTGCAACAAATAATTGAGTTTCTTACGGCAGGAAGTTCTATATCACGAAAGCCAAATGAGGTATGAAGTCTTGATACTTGTGAGGGTTTAACTGAACCATACACTTTGTTTTTTCTCTGTGCATGAAACTCTTTTCTATTCCGTTGACTTCCAGATTGAATTTGTTAGCTGAAAGCGGAAATTAGAGCATATAGAACATAACATCCATTCAATCGAGCTACAGTGAAACACTGAAACACAAAATTATGAAACCCAATAAGAGTGAAATCTAGTCTCTTTTTCAGCCGTTCACTCCTCACTTCCTCAGCATTATATTTCTCTCTATGCTGATTCACCCTATTATCACTCTTTGGTCAATGATCCTATATTTGCCGCATGTGCATCAATATAGATGGCAAAAGGTTTGTTTAATTACATTCTCCAGTGTATACCATAAAAAATTTGAACCTGTGATAATAAATAAATAAAGCGGAACAAAAATAATACGGAAACAAGAGTTTATTTTAGGGATATTTCATGGGATTAATCCAACCTAAACCTCATCTACTCATGTTAATCCAACCTAGTGTTTAACTGAGAAAAATCTCAACTTTGTCATCATTTAACTTTTACTAAACTAATAGACTGGTCACCTAGACAACCGGTTTCCACTATGTATAAACCTAATTAACCTTTGAACTCCTTACTTTTTATTCACAAAACAAAACCCAAACTCTATTTCCCCCAAATCTGTTCAATATTTCTTAATCAATGAAAACCCTAGATTAATTTCCCCCAAATTGATTTCCCTCCACCATCATATTCATAAGACCATGGCAACTCACCATCTTTAAAATCATTTCCATCGCCAATACACTTCCTGACATTAACCCACAACCATGGCCCACTTTCGAGGCATCTTCGTTTCGACCCACTTGCATCTGACCCCGACAACTAGCCTCCACCATTTTTCAACCCAACACCCTCAATTTGGGTGTTCTGGCACCAAATGAAACGAAATAAGGGAGATTGTGAAGCACAAAATCAACTGTGAAATCAACCCGAATTTTAATTTTGGATTAGGACGGTTGTGGAGTTGCGTTGTTACGGTGGCCGTAGAAGGTTGTGCGGTGCTGATTGTGGAGGTAAGCACAATGGGGTTAATAACAATATCTTTTTTCTTTTTCTTTTATAAATACACGAAAAAAAAAGTAGTTTAGTATAAGTTAGGAAGAGAAGAAAGAATGATTAAGAAGAAATGAAGAATTAGGAGAGAGAAGAAAGAAAGCATAAAGAAGAAGGAACCAGATTACAAAAAAAGGAAAAAAAAAATGACCTGTGTGAAACCGGTATTAACAGGTCAATTATGGCCTGAGTTTAGTATAAGTTAAATGATGGCAAAGTTGGGATTTTTCTTAGTTAAACGTTAGGTTGGATTAATATGAGAAGATGAGGCTTTGGATGGATTAATCTCATGAAATAACCCTTTATTTTATAACTGAAAGAGTGTTACAACTTTCGTGCCTCCCTTGATTAAGGTTAAGGTTTAGATAGTTTTTACGAGGGTCTTATTGACTTAATCCATTAGAGAAATGATGAGGTCGTTTGTGTGACTTATTCCGTCCTACCTACAAAGTAGGAAGACGGGATCGTTTGAATTAATCCATCTGCTCCCTTATAACCCTAAAGAGGAGATCTATATTTATAGATGTATTAGCTTGGAGGGCAAGGAAAAATATATTAGAGTACCTAAGATATTATCAAAATATTGATAATTATCTCTAAATACTAAAGATACCCTATAATAAATAGATACCAAAATACAAAATTCCGGTGTCTACAAATGCCCCCTCGAGACTAGTTGTAGAGAATTTTATGTCTCGAACCTCTTCTACTAAATTTGATCCTTGAATAATGGAGATGAAGAACGAAAATTGTCCCACTGAGCGGCAAATTTGTATCCCATAAAAAATTTGAACCTCCAAGAATAAATAAAGCGGAACAAAAATAATACGGAAACAAGAGTTTATTTTATAACTGATTGAGGGATACAACTTTTGTGACTCTTGATTTCATTTTAAGGGTAGGGTTTTAATAGTATTTACGAGGGTCTTCTTGACTTAATCCTGTAGGGATATATGAGGTTTTTTTGTGACTTATTCAGTCCTACCTACCTACAATTTGGTAGTAGGAGGACGGGGTCATTTGACTTAATCCATGTGTTCTCTTCTAAACCTAAAGAGGAGATCTATATTTAATAATGTAGTAACTTGGAGGGCAAGGAAAAATATTTTAGAGTACCTAATGATTTATTAAAAGCTAAACACCCATAATTTTGCTCTTAAAAATAGAAGTGTACCAATTTGGTGCTTCTAGTTTTAGAAAAGCACTTTTAGAAAATTATTCTTGAGAAACAAAAACTCATTTTTAATAAATTAGGCCAAACATGCTCTAAATATGCAATTGATGAGTTAAATACACGTTTTACCCTCAAATTATCATTTACTAGATATCATGCCCGTGCGATGCACGGGTTTACGTTAAATATCATTTTTCGTAATTTTCCTATAACAGTTAAACTTATAAAAATAAACTTTTGAAGTTTTAAGGCTATAATAAAATATACTCCGTAATTTTTAAAAAAATAATAATTATATATTGATTCAACTTATTGTATTTTAAACATATGTTACCAACCTTGTCGGGACTCAAGTTATATTTGATCTATATTATGACTCGAAAAATGATTCAAAGTACCTAAGAATTAAGCTCTCTAAGACAATGTTTAAGAAACTCAAAAGATTTTGGGTTGATCACCGCACCTTATGCTAATTGTTCGATATAGGGCAATTATACTATTTATAGTTATTAGTATATTCACCACACATACATTGTTTTTCAATGTGAGATATATAACATACTAAGAATTACACAAAGTATATGCAAATAATATGATATTCTATACTGTAATGATAACATTTTTTTTACCACGAATCTAATTATATTATTTTCATAATTAATACAAAATTTTAAGAGCTCTCTAAAACAATACTCTCTTCGTCTTAATCATTTGTTTGCCTTTAACTAAAATACTCCTAAAAAAAGGCAAACAAATGACCGGGAGTCCGGGACGAAGGGAGTATTTGAGAGACTTAAATGACTTTGGGTTCATCTCTAAGTTTTAAGGATGACTCTTATTTATAATCGCGCAATCATCCTAGCTTATGATATTTCTCCGATGTGGGGCAATTCTTCTATTTATACATAGTATATTCACCACACTTGATTACTTTTCAATGTGAGACAAATAACATATTTGGTAGTTACCATTAAAATTATTATATACGATACTTTTTAAATTAATTTTGATGATGTAAATTTCATTAAGGTAGAAATAATAATACAAACTTTTAAGATCTCTGAAAGATAATACTTGAGAGATTCAAAAGATTTTGGGTGAATATCTAAGTTGAAAGATGACTCATTTTCACAATATTTTTTGTGAATTAAATGTACAAAATTTTATATATAAATTATAAACACCACTTGAATATAATATAGGAAATGTATATTGCGATAAATAAAATATTTTTCACTTTATTTTTTAATGGTATTTTCCTAAATTAATTTTTGTTGACATAAGTTTCACTAATGTGGATACAAATTTTTAAGAGCTCTCTAAGATAGTATTTAAGAGACTTAGAAGATTATGGGTTGATATCTAAGTTCCAAGGATGAATCTTATTTATAATTATAGGATCACCTTACCTTATGAAAATTTATGATGTGGGACAATATACTACTATTTATACGTAATATATTTACCACACTTGTATTATATTTCAATGTGGGACAAATAACTTATTAAGTAGTACACCATAAAAATTATTACTCATATAGGATACTTTCCTAAATTTTAATTAAGTTTGATGATGTAAATTTCACTATTGTGGAATTAATAATACAAAATTTTAAAGGTTCATTAAACCAATACTTAAGAGACTAAATGACTCTTATTTATAATCATACTTTGTATATATATTTTCCACAAATACATTATTTTTCAATGTGAGACTAATAACACATTAAGTAGTTTATCATCAAAATTATTATTTATGATAATTTTCTAAATTAATTTTTAATAATGTAAATTTAACTATTGTGACTATTATAATTCCATTTTGGTAAGAGTTATCCAAAACAATGAATAAGAAACTTAAAAAATTGTAGCTTTATAAATAAGTTCAAGGATGACTCATATTTATAATCATAGGATCACCCTATGTTATAATAATTTTTCAATGTGGGACAATTTACAATTTATAAGTAATATATTCACCACACATACATTATTCTTCAATGTGGGACTAATAACAAACTAAGTAGTACACCATCTTTTTTCATATACTCCCTCCAATCCAATCCAAACTACCCACCTTCCATTTTAGAACAATCCAATCCAAACCACCTATACCATAAATGAGTAAAATTTGGACAACTCTGTCCTTATAACATACCTATATTTACAAAAATTGTCATTCTTATAACATATCTCACCTAATTTATGTACTACCTCTCTCATCCTTTTCCCATATTACCCTCACCAAAACCAATTTTCTTAAAACTTATGCAAAAGGGTGTGGGTAGTTTGGATTGAATTGGAGGGAGTAATATTTATTTCTTAACTGTTACTAAACTGTTATATTAATATTAGAATAATACAAAAATATTTTAAATGTCATTTATTAAATTTTTAAAATCATTTATTAACATAACAATATAAAAAAATAGTTTAAAAGCTCGTGCGATGATCATATTTATGATCACTCCACTTTATGATAATTTTTTAATGTGGGACAAATTTTGATATTTATACGTAGTATATATTCACAAGTCACGATACCTACATTATTTTTTTCAATATGTGGAACAAATAACACATTAAATAGTTTACCATCAAAATTATTATTTATGATACTTTTCTAAATTAATTTTTAATGATGTAAATTTCACTATAATAAAAATTATAATACAAATTTTAAGAGTTTTACAATATGTAAAAGGCTCAAAATATTTTGGGTTGAAACTTTAGTTCAAATATGATTCCTATTTGTAATCATAAGATCACCCACCTTGTGATCGATAATTTGCTGATGTGAGACAATTCTACTAGTTATAAGTAATATATTCACCACATCTACATTATTTTTCAATGTAGGACATATAATATACTAAAAATTACACCAAATATGTCCAAATAATATGAGTTTCTATACTTTGCAGGGTTTTTTTCACCACGAATCTAATTATATTATCTTCATAATTTTTTTTTACAATACTTAATTTTTTTTAATAATACCTTTAAAAATTTATTTTTTAATGATGTAAATTTAACAATTGTGAAGATAATAATAGACAAACTTTTAAGAGATCTCTAAGACAATACTTAAGAGACTTAAAAGATTTTAGTTTGTTATATAAGGTCCAAGAATGATTCATATATTTAATGACAATATTTAAGAGATTCAAAATTTTTGGGTTGATACATAAAGTTTAAGGATGACTCCTATTTATAATCATAGGATTACCCACTTTATTATTTTTCCAATGTGGAACAACTCTACTATTTATATGTAATATTTTTAGCACATCTACATTATTTTCCAATGTGGGACAAATAATAGTTATGAATTTAATTTTTATTTAAAGAGTTTCTAAAAAGTTGAAAATATTATTAGGAAAATAATTAGTTTAAAAAATATAATCAAAATTTAAGAATTCAACCATAACTTGAAAAGTATATGTATGAATATAATGTTGAAAAGTTGATAATATTATTAAGAAAATAATTAATTTAAAAAATATAATAAAAATCTAAGAGTTCAAAGTATATGTATGAATTTATTTTTTACTTTAAGAGTTCCTATAAAGGGGGAACCACTAACGTGCCTCGAAAAAAGCCTCTTTTATATATACATATATTGATTAATGGATTAACTAGCATGAAGAATTGAAACTTTTGGTCTCTTCTCACAATAATCCGAATTTCAGTTTAACGAAAAATGAGCATACTATTACAGTATTACCCCTCTTCTTGTATTGCACTTACACAATTTCTTACCTGTAAATTCCGGTTGAAATACTCAGGTGGGTCCCATTTTTTAAAATTAAAGAGTACTAATCCCCATTAACAACCATATTAAACGACATCCTCATAGTAATCATACCAAACAACCATCCTCTCCACCACTGGTCACCACCACCAACACCCACAACCCTCGTGCACCATCCTTCAACAGCATCACCATTCACCACCATTAACATCACTATCATCATAAAACCCAGAGATGTCCAACAATCCTGTCAAAAAAAAGGGTAGAAATGAATGGGGAAGTGGGATCCAAGAGGTGTAATTAGTCAGATGATACACACTTGATACATAACTCAGAAGTACTTAAAATAGTAGACTATGGTGGCGTCAGTAGTAGTTTTTTGGCATTGTGGGCAGAAGATGACATACAATTCGTTGCTCGATGGTTGAGAATGGCGTAAGGTTGGTTTTTGATGAGTGTTCTTAAGGTTGGTTGTTTGATGATAGTGGTGCTAATGGCGGTGAATGGTGATGCTGTAGAAGGATGGTGCACGAGGGTTGTGGGTGGTGGTGGTGGTGACCACTGACCAGTGGTGGAGAGGATGGTTGTTTGGTATGATTCCTGTGAGGATGTTGTTTAATATGGTTGTTAATGGAGGATTAGTACTCTTTAATTTAAAAAAATGGGACCCACCTGAGCATTTCAACCGGAATTTACAGGTAAAAATTGTGTAAGTGCAATACAAGAAGCGGGGTAATACTGTAATAGTATGGTCATTTTTCGTTAAACTGAAATTCGGATTATTGTGAGAAGAGACCAAAAGTTCTGATTCTTCATGCTGGATAATCCATTAATAAATGATAATTTGAGGGTAGAACATGTACTAACTCATCAATACTACTGTATGTCATTTTGTGCCCACAATGCCAAAACACTACTACTGACGCCACCATAGTCTACTATTTTAAGTACTTCTGAGTTATGTATCAAGTGTGTATCATCTGACTAATTCCACCTCTTGGATCCTACTTCCCCATTCATTTCTACCCATTTTTTTGACAGGATTGTTGGACAGGGTTTTATAGTTGCATAGATAGATATGGTTGATTCAATCGGGTTTCCTTCAATTCTATTTTTAGCCGTGTGCTATAATTGTGCTGTCGTCGACCTCCTTGTGTCGCCGTCATTAGCAGTCGCCGTTTATTTTTAGTCGCGTCCTACAATTGCTCCACCAGCGGTTGATAATTCAAAAAAAAAAAACCTTGATACCCATTTCAATTTTCAATTTAGGGATAAATGTTAATCTTGGTGGTGGTGGTGAGTAACTACTATAGTTATGGTGGCCTTGGGGTGGATGTAGGGGGTTTGTGAGATGGGTGCACGCGATGTTGCTTGGACTCGGGTACGAAGTACGGATACGGGACGAATCCTTGTGTCGGACACTTCCATCCCAAAAGTCAAGGACACGCGGATACGAAGAAATAGTGGATACGACATTTTTTGGACACGGTCAAAGTATCCAATTTTCATTATCAGACACGGTCAACGTGTCAAGGACACTGTCAACTTGTATCGAAATTCATAAATGGACACAATGTACTTGTATCCAATCTTATATTTGGCTTTAACTTCCCAACATATAATTAATAATTAATGGGTCTACAACTCTACATGTGAATATACAATATAGATGGGTTTCCTATACATGACTAATTGACTAGTATGACTACATATTAATATATTATATTTCATTCCCAAACAACTTACATTCCCAAGCCCAACGCACCTATTTCCTATCTTCTTCTTCAAGTTTCTATCTTCTTTCCCAATTTCCTATCTTCTTCTTCCCAAGTTCTTCTCTTCTCAAGTTCTTCCTTCATGCAAATCTGCAATGTTGCAACTTGCAAGTAATTTACTTGAGTAAAAAATTACCAATTTTTATTTTTCTTCCATGATAGCAAGCACAAATTCCGAATAATGCTTTTGCAGTTTTAAGATTCATATTCTTGAACATTGATCTTCACCTTTCCTGGTTTGTGGCACGAACTCCGCTCCGCTCCTAATCTTTTTTGACGAACTGAACTATGGAGGTGTCCGTTTCTCAGAATGGCGACCGAACACGAATTCTATGTCGGTATCCGTGTCGGGGTCGTACTGACACGGGTACGGTGGGGTGAGGCGACGCGTCTGAGTTTCATAGGGTGCAGGTTGTTGTGGGTGGATAGTGGCGGTTGTGGAGGTGGTGAGGGAAAGGGACCAACTGGGTTTGTGAGGGGTTACTTAATGGTGGGGGCTAGGGGTAGGGGTAGGGGTAGGGGTAGGGGTAGGGGTAGGTTAACCAGTTAAACCGGTAGCCGGTAACTATAGTCTATTAAGGGAAGAGGAGGTGATAGTAGGTTTTAGTGTGTGTTAAAATAAAGTACACATTATTCCGAGAAGAAGCCCATTAGTTTGCATTACTGTTATTAGATAATCCTTTATTAATTGAGAAATCGTTTAATTTAAGAGGTGGTAGGAATGTAGGCTTAAAAATTGAGAGAATTAGTTTTCAAGTCCTTTTTTAGATAAGGGTATGCAAATGGAAATGACGGGAAAAAAGTTCTTTGATAAGTAAGATGAGTAAAAAGTGTTCTCGCGAGAATAAAGACGCCAGGACTTTAGTTTTAAGTCACTTTCATTATGGCATGTTTGTGTCCTAACTATTGGTGGTCCCAAAGTGTTAAGCTCTGGAGTTTTGGTCACCCTCCATCCGTAGGGATGTTACAGTTTGATACGGAGTATTATTTTATACGATTAGCCTATTTTTTTTCCTTCTCAAAAGAAATTATGTTATATTGGAATCGATCTAATATATGGTAGATTGTCTTTTGCGAAAAAGTCTAAGCAAGGTTTTAAATACCCGTATGACGTAGAATTACGATTGAATTATCACGCTTGTGAAGGTTGGACTGCATTTTTAGTATTGGCTACATTATAGGGAAACGACCTAGATAAGGCCATGCCGATGGATTACAAGGGTCTGACACGTTTTTGAAAGAACAAAAGATTGTTGAAGTAGCTTGGTTGAAAGAGAGACAATTCAAAATCTAGGAACATTTGTAATTTTATTCCTTCCACATATTAAATTGCCAATTTGCCATATATCAGGATTCTTAGTGACTATAAAGGGTCAGCTATTGCTTTCACGTTGTTTTGGATTGTCGGCGATAAAACATGAAAAATGCTTTGATTTCGTACAAAAGTGCTAGAAATTGCAGAATTAGTTTCCTCCTAATTCTGGAAGTTGAATGTTGCTTTAAAATAGACCCTACGTTTTATTTTATATACTTTACATTTACGGATGTTCAGTACACCTATTGAGCTGAGTCTAAAGGTAAATAAGAGAGATTGTTTCACGCTTTCTTTTCGAACATTTTCAGGCCATTGACATAGCTCGAGTTACAAGGGATCTTCTTCCATTGTTGCCTGGTATTTCGGTCACGATATTGCCAGATATACTTGGCCGGTTAAGCTCAAGAGTGATGGCACGTTTTGTCCGTGATATAATGCTGTAACTATAAGTCGCTCTGTATAGTTTCGTCTCATACATGGTTGTAGTTATTTGAAGCTGCTTGCAACAAGTGTATAGTCTCACTTTGTTATTCTCACGTGAACTTGTGATTTTGTAAAGGGGAGAAAACCCGCTTATAATCAGACTTGCTTTTAGTCAAGTATTCTTTTGTCCTGACAAATGCCAAATTTTACATAGATGGGGGAAGGAGATCACAAAGTATTCTGATGCTAATACTGATGTTTGATGTCTTATTCTTGCCGCCATGAATTATGAGCTTCAGAAGCGATATGAGAACATAAAGTTGGCTTATGAAATTGTTGATAACCCAAAAGCTATGTTTCAGGAACAAGGAACATCTAGAACTGAAAGCTAGAACTGAAAGGTATAATACTGTTAAGGCTATCTTGGATCTTAAGATGGGAAGAGATGAGTCTATCGTCCACATGTAATAAAAATGATAGGTTATTTTAATAATCTTGAAAGACTTGATGATAGAATAAGCCAACAATTGGCTACTGATATTGTGCTTCAGTCCTTAAATCCAAGTTATAATGATTTTATTTTGAATTATAATATGCTTAACTTGGACAAATCTCTCAAAGAATTGCATGAGATGCTGAAGACCACTGAGCCTAGCATTCAGAAGGCTCATACCCCTAATGTTCTGATGGTACATAAGGGAAAGGGCTGTAAACGGCAAGGCTTGGATAAGCGTAAGGGTAAGAGTAAGGCACATGTTGCCAAATTCAAACCCAAGCCTAAGTCAGTAAAGAGCAAGCCTTCTCAAGATATTTGTCATTATTGTAACGACAAGGGCCCTTGGAAGAGGAACTGCAAAAATTACTTGGAAGATGTGAAAAATGAAGATGTTGCTTCTACCTCGCATATTCATTTTGTAGAAGTAAATGTTACTACTCGCTCTTCTTCTTATTGGGTATTAGATACCGGCTGTGGTTCTCACATTTTTTGTAATGTGCAGGAACTAAAAAGGAGTAGAACATTGGCAAAAGGTGAAGTGGACCTACGTGCTGACAATGGAGCAAGAGTTGCTGCTTTAGCTGTAGAAACATTTCATTTATCGTTGCCTTCTGGCTTAGTTTTAGAACTGGATAATTGTTAGCATGTACTCGCCATTAGCAGGAATATTATTTTTGTTTCGTGTGTTGACATGAATGGTTTTTTATATTCGAATAAAAGACGGATGATGTTCTATTATGCGCAATGATATTTTGTATGGTCAAGCTCACATTGTTCATGGGTTGTATGTTCTAAATTAAACTAAGCAGGTTTATAACATCAAAGCCAAAAGATTAAAAAATAATAATTCTAAGACTACTTATCTCTGGCACTGTCGTTTGGGTCATATAAATGAGAAACGCGTACAAAAGCTTTATAAAGATGGACTTTTGGATTCATTTGATTTTGAATCATATGAAAGATGTAAGTTATTTATTTGGCAAAATGACAAAAACGCCTTTTACTGGTTACAGTGAGAGGGCGGCTTATTTATTACGCCTTATACATTATGATGTTTGTGGTCCAATGAGTCATACTGCAAGAGGTAGATTCCAGTACTCCAAAACATTACTGATGACTTATGTAGATATGGTTATGTTTACTTGATGAAACACAAGTCCGAATCCTTTGGAAAGTTCAAAAAATTTTAGAAATGAGGTACAGAATTAGTTTGCCAAGACAATTAGAGCCTTATGATCAGATCGTGGAGGTGAATACTTGAGCCAAGAGTTTGGTGATCATCTGGAATTGTTTCACAACTAACTCCTTCAGGAACACCACAGTGGAAAAGTGTATCTGAAAGGTGGAATCGAACCTCACTTGATATGGTGTGCTTTATGATGAGTCATGGCAGTCTTCCAATTTCATTTTGGGATTATACACTTGAAACTTCTGCTTTTACACTTAACACGTATCCATCAAAGTCGGTGGAAAAGACACCATATGAGATATGGACTGGAAATGTTCCTAAGATGTCTTTTCTAAATATTTGGGGTTGCGAGGCTTTTGTAAGGAAATTAATTCCTGAAAAGCTTGGCGCCAAATCCGACAAATGCTTCTTTGTAAGGTATCCTAAGGAAACTAAAGGATACTCTTTCTACAACCCATATGAGGGAAAAGTGTTTGTAGCTCGATATAGTGTATTTTTGGAAAAAAATTTTCTTTCCAAAGGAACCAGTGAAAGTAGAATTGATCTCGAAAAAATTCGAGAAACACAAGACATTCCTCCACCTAATGAGGAGGAAGATCGGTTAGATCTACAAAGAGTTGTAGTGTCTACTCTGGTGGAACCTGCCCTACGAATGTGATACCCCCTCGATAGCGGAAAATAAACATACATAAAACAAGCGAAAATAGAGAAGTTTTTAAAACTTTTATTACAAATCACGCGGAGTATCAAACATGAGTACAAAAAAGTATAAAAGTATTACAAGGGGGGAAACTGAATCCCTCAAAACAACAATAGACTAAAATATAGAGTCTAAGCGCATAGGTAAACGTCGAAGTGTCAACGCTCGCTAGCCCGCACATGTCTCACCCAAAAATCAACACCGACTTCAACATGTTCATTCATTTAACATGAATTGTTGGATCAGTTTCATAGTTTTGATAATGACATTTGTTTACGTAATAATATGTTTTACTCGATATATCATATGCGTGTAATTGTGTGCTTGTGTCTTATTATAGCTAGCAACAATTATGAGAAGAAAGATCAAAGTTAGGCATAACTTTGATAAAGTCTGTGAGACAAAGTTATAACAACTTCAGGAATAACTTTGGAAGTGAACATGAAAGTTATAGCTAACCAGGCATAACTTTAAAGAAAATCGCTTCAAACAAGATCTACATCAAACTACACAAGACTCAAGATGGAGGGTCTTTGTGATCAAGATGAAGAGATGATCCGTATACTGAAGATATTTGTGAAGATTAGATAGTATAGGTCGTCATTCGGTAACTATTCCATTCGAGAGATTTTATGTTCAAAAGTTATAGCTTTAGTCTATGACTTTGGATGATAAAATATTGATGCATGATTTTGGAAATAAAATGTTTTGAAATGTTTTCAAAAGTGAAAGAGTATTTTTATATTTATCAATTATTTTAATAAAGAATATATTTATGAGATTCTATTGGTTAGCAATACAACTTATGGGTTGTCATGTTACCTAGGGTTTCTAATATATTCTATCTCAATTTGTTGTTAACCTAATTAGCCCACCTAGTGTTTGAACCATCTAGGGTTTCGTGAAAACCTAGTTTGTGCCACCTAGGGATGCGTGCCTCCTAGGGTTTCGTGAGCTAGGAATCCGGCCTCCATAGGTTTGTTTTCCTTGTTTACCTAATCTAGGATTCTACTATATCTTTACAACAATATTTTGAGATATTAAGATAAATATATTTCTATAAGATAAACCAAATAATATTTTGATAAAGATATTTCTAAAAGATTAGATAAAGATATAAATTCTAAAAGATAACAAATATATTTTATATACGATAAGTATCTTTATTAAATATTATACTAGGGTTTTAGATCTACTATGATTCTACTACTATAAATACTCATTCACATATTATTTGCAAAATACACGAAATACACTACATTCACACGACACATCTATTTACTAGTGTTGATTTTCCAAAATCGTTTTAAAGCAAACCTTTGAGCAAATATTTATTATTTTTAGAGTTTGTTTTTAAAAGAGTCGTGCATCAATTATTATCAATCGCTTGAGTGAAATACGTTATTGGATAATAGTACATCATTATAAGCTTACAATTCTTTAACGGGAATTTGTGTGAGTTATATTGTACTTTCTTATTAGCGTAAGATAGTATAGAGTATTTAGCGATACTCACCTTGAGTTATAATCATAGTGTTGATTATACGAGTGGGTTGGTAATTTTTGTAATCCGTAGAAAGGTACTAAAAATTATTAATCGAGAATAGTGGACGTAGGTTTCAACGTGTGAAACTGAACCACTTCAAAAATCGTGTGCCTCTCTCTTATCTCTTTACTTTTCGTTATTTCGTTATTTGCGCTTACTTTGATTAATTATTAGTTGATTTTAATTCATAAGATCAAATAATTAATTACATATCATATAAATCGAAAAAGTGGGGCTAGTTTTTAATACTCAATTCACCCCCCCCTCTTTCGTATTCGATCAATAGACTCTACAATTGGTATCAGAGCCTCGTGCTCTTGATTGCCTTACAGCAAGGAGTCTGATCCATTTATCTTTTTATTTTTATTTATTTTCCGCTGCATTTAATTTTATTTTAATGGATTCCAAACATCTGAAGTGTCCCGTATTCGATGGGAAGAACTACAGTTTATGGAAAAATATGATGACCCATTTCATAAAGGGTAACGATTGGGAGTGTTGGCTAATCATTAAGAATGACCCTAATAAGATCATGCTTGGATCTGTTAATGGCACTCGCGTCGAAAAGAAAGAAGATGACTATGTTGAGGCAGATTATAAGAAAGTTGAGAAAAATTCAAAGGCTATTAGTCTGTTGCAAAACGGCATGACCCATACTGAATTTGATCGTTTCTCATCTAGTTCTACTGCCAAGGAAATATGGGATGGTCTTGAGTTAGCCTATGAGGGGACAACTGTTGTCAAAAAGCAACGTATTGCACTACTTATGCGAAAATACGAACTGTTCTCCATGGAACAAAATGAATCGCTTGACAACATGTCCACTCGCTTTTCTAGTATCATTAATGAATTGAAAAATCTTGGAAAAACTTTTGACTCCGAGGAAATTGCCAGGAAGATCCTTAGAAGTCTATCTAAACGATGGAGACCTAAGGTGACGGTAATTGAGGAATGTAAAGACCTATCTGACCTATCTTATCAAGAGCTACTTGGAACCCTAATGGCTCATGAGATTACTCTTGATGAAGATGCGGCAAATGATAGTAATAGCAAGAAGGTGGCTTTACAGGCCGAATCTAGTGAAAGACAAGATTCGGATCTTGAAGATGAAACAGTGTTATTTGCTAGACGTTTTAAGAAAAAGTTCTTTAATAAACCACAAGGGAAAACGTTTAACAATAACACCAACAAATCTTACAAGAAGCCAATTGAGTCAAAAGGGTCTCTTTCAAGTCGTGGTTGCTTCAAATGTGGGGATAATGATCACATGATCAAGGATTGCCCCACATGGAAGAAAATCAAAGACAAAAATCAACGAGACAAAACCAAGAAGGAATTCAAGCAAGTAATGATGGCTTATTGCTGGGGAGATCTCGACACAGAGGACGACGAGTCAGAGGAAGAGGAAGTCGCCAACTTGTGTCTAAGCAACGTCAGTCTTGACCTAATTTCTGACAGTGACAATGAAAGCGAATCCGAGATGTGTCTTGTTGGCAACTCAGATTCAGAACCAGATTCAGAAGATGACGAAGAGGTTAGTCATCTTGAACTTAAAAAGCAAGTTAAGAATTTATCTAAGAAGTCTTTAATTAAGTATTTTGAAGAAGCCTTAGATCATTGTCATGAACAGAGTCTTGAATTAAAAGATCTTAAAGAACAAATTCTTGATATTGCTGAGGAAAACCTACTTTTAAAGGCCAAAGCTAAAAAGCTCAAGTCTAAAGTTATGGCAACTTCAGATATAACTTCAGACAAGACAAATGTTGAGAAAGAAGCTCTTGAGTCTAAAGTTATAGCTAATGAAGCTATAATCTCAGAGTTAAAGCTCAACATTAAGCATCTTCAAGCCAAAGTTATAGCTAATGAAGCTATAACTTTAGAAATGAAGAAAGTCAATGAGCTTTTACAATCTGAAGCTAAGGCAAAGGAAGTTGTTATCCTTGATCACGAGAAAGTAAACTGTTTTCTTTCTCAGCAATTGAAAGATATAAAGGCTGAATTCTCTCAAGCCAAAAGTCAACATAATGAAGAGAAACTTATGTTGAACAAACGTTTCAATGACTTTTGTGAAAATTTCAAAAAGAACAATCCCTCCAAAGACTCGAATGTAGATCATTCGTCATGTGAAAAAGAAATTCATTCTTTGAAGGAATTGCTCCTACATGCACGAAAAGTTCATGATAAGTGGGAAGGAAGTCAGAAGGTCTTAGACTTCTTACCGAACAGTCTAATAATAACATGAAGATGGGTCTAGGTCATGAATGTTATAGTCGTAGAGACCATGATATGTGCAAATCCACTCCTTCTGACCGTGATTTCAGAAGAAGGAAGTACGTCAATCTTTCAGAATATCTGATTTGCAATTATTGTGGTCACAACGGTCATGTTAAAGATAATTGTGCTAAATATGTCAACGACAACAAAAATCAAACTGAGTTCGTTAAAGAACATGACGTGTCTAGTGTTAATGAGTCTGAACCTGAATCTCAACGTGATGAGGTTAGAAATAATGAGTTCAGGTGGTTTTATGACATAGCTTTCGATTACACATCTGTACCTTCAAAACCTAAATCTTATGTGAATCAGAAGCAATCATTTAAGCCTAATGTGCGTCGTAACAATAATCACTATAATAAACCTAGACAACCCTATGTTAAGAAGAAAAGAATCGTTAGACAAGTTTGGGTTATGAAGGATAAAATACATAGAGTCACTAACCACAAAGGACCCAACTTAGCGTGGGTACCTAAAAGCTGTATTTGATTCTCTTGCAGATAATAGTGAAAGAAAATAATCTATGGTATCTCGACAGTGGATGTTCGAGACACATGACCGGAAACAAGAATCTTTTTCTTTCACTAGAGCCCTTCAACGGTGGCAAGCTTACCTTTGGAGACAACAAGAAGGGCAACATAATTGGTGTAGGTAAGATTGGTATATCTTCTTCTCATGCTATCAATAATGTATATCTGGTAGATGGCCTTAAGCATAACTTGCTAAGTATCTCTCAATTATGTGACAAAGGCAACAAAGTCGTTTTTCATTCAAATATTTGTCGTATCATAGTTGAAGGTACTAGTAATGTTATCTTAGAAGGTCTACGTAAACGGAACGTGTATATGATTGATTTAAACAAAGTCACTACAAGTTTCTTTACGTGCATGAAAGTCACTGTGGATGATTCATGCTTGTGGCACAAGAGGTTTGCACACATCAGTCCAACGATTTTAAAGAAACTCAAGTCTTGGGATTTAGTTGAGGGTCTACCCTCAATCAAATTCGAACAAGAAAAGATGTGTGACTCATGTGCCCGCTGTAAACAAGTTAGATCTTCATTCAAACCGAAACGAGTAGTAAGTACAGAGCATCCACTTGAGTTGGTACACATGGATTTGTGTGGACCTATGAAAGTCAGAAGCCGCGGTGGATCAAGGTACGTATTCGTCCTAGTCGACGAATACTCAAGGTATGTATGGCCTATCTTTCTATTTACTAAAGATGAAACTTTCGATGAGTTTGTAGTACTAATGAAGCTCGCCCAAAACAAGTATGATAAAAAGTTAGTTTCCATTCGTACGGATCATGGCGCCTTTATAGATTATTGTAGGGAGAATGGTGTAGGACATAACTTTTCTGCACCACGAACCCCACAACAAAACGGTGTCGTGGAACGTATGAATAGAACATTAGAGGACATGGCCTGCACTATGCTTTTGTGTAGTGGCCTTCCTAAGAGCTTTTGGGCAGAAGCCATTAGTACTGCATGCTATGTGCACAATAGAGCTATGATTAGACCTATTCTCAAAAAGACTCCCTATGAACTTTTAAGAGGGAGAAAACCCAATATAGCTCACCTTCGTTGCTTCGAGAGTAAGTGTTTTGTCCATAATAATGGAAAAAGTAATTTGAGTAAATTTGATCCACGAAGTGACGAAGTTGTGTTTGTTGGCTATTCTAATCATAGTAAAGCTTTTAAAGTTTTTAACAAACGAACGTTGTGCATAGAGGAAAGTGTTCATGTTGTATTTGATGAAGATAATGTGCCTGAGCAAGTTGAACAGAATGAAGAAGAAGACATGAATGATCCAGATTTTTGCCTCTCCAGAGATGACGTGCCAGATAATAATGAAGAAGTTATTGAAGGAATCAATGATGAACTTGATAAATCCGCAAATGACCTTGAACAGAGAACTGAGACAATTGTTGATGATACGAATGTCTCTTCTCAAAACAAGGAAAAGGAAACTGAAGTTATAGCTGATGATGCTATAACTTTGAACCAGGACCAAGATGGTATAACTGAAGTTGTACCAACTTCAGCTAGAACCCCAGAGTCCAACTCAGGGGGAACCAATCTTGATTCTGAATCATTTGAGGAAAATGAGAGTTCATCAGATGATGATGAGCCTAGAAACTCTAAGAAATGGAAATATAAGAGTTCTCATCCTATGGATAGTATCCTAGGAAGTTTGAATAAGGGAGTTCAAACGAGGCGAACATTAAATAACTTTTGTTCATTCTATTCTTTTCTGTCTACCATAGAGCCCACCAACATCAAAGAAGCTCTTGCAGAATCCGACTGGATTGTAGCAATGCAAGAGGAGCTTCAACAGTTTGAACGTAATAAAGTATGGCACCTTGTGCCACGACCTCCTAATCGAACTGTGATTGGTACTCGATGGGTATTCAGAAATAAATTGGATGATTCAGGATTTATAGTTCGTAACAAGGCTCGATTGGTCGTTCAAGGTTATAATCAACAAGAAGGGATTGATTATGACGAGACATTCGCTCCAGTAGCAAGACTTGAAGCTATTCGCTTGCTCATCGCCTTCGCAGCTCATAAAGGAATGAAATTATTCCAAATGGACGTTAAGACTGCATTTCTTAACGGTTATTTGGAAGAAAAGGTTTTTGTTGAACAACCTCCTGGATTTTTGAATAGCAAGTTTCAAAACCATGTTTTTAAACTCGATAAAGCCCTGTATGGTTTGAAACAAGCGCCTAGGGCTTGGTACGACAGATTGTCAAAATTTTTATTACAAAACAATTTTAAAAGAGGATCTGTCGACAAAACCCTATTTCTAAAATCCGAGGGTTGTGATTTACTTGTTGCTCAAATTTATGTAGAGGATATCATTTTTGGCTCTACTAACAATAAATTGTGCAAGTATTTTTCAGATCTTATGACCTCAGAATTTGAAATGAGCATGATGGGAGAATTAAAATTCTTCTTAGGACTGCAAATTCAACAAACCAAAGAAGGAATAAAGATTCACCAACAAAAATATGTCAAGGAGCTAATCAGAAAATTTGGTATGGAAAACGCTCATCCAATAGACACGCCTATGGTAACTGACAAAAAGTTGACCTTAGATGAAAATGGTAAGTCCGTAGATGAGACTACATATCGAGGTATGATTGGTTCTTTATTATATTTGACTGCAAGTAGACCTGACATTATGTTCAGCGTATGTGTCTGTGCTAGATTTCAATCATGTCCTAAAGAATCACATATGATTGCAGTTAAACATATCTTGAGATATTTAATTGGTACATCTAATTTATATTTGTGGTATCCACTTGAGTGTAATTTCGATCTAGTAGGATATTCAGATGCAGATTATGCCGGATGCTCCTTAGATAGAAAAAGTACCTCTGGATTTGCCACGTTTGTTGGACCTTGCATAATTACTTGGGGCTCAAAGAAGCAAAATTCGGTTGCGTTGTCTACTGCAGAAGCCGAATATATAGCTGCAGGACTGGTATGTTCTCAACTACTTTGGTTAAAGCAACAACTATGTGATTATGGTGTTAATGTTGGTTGTATGCCTGTTTTCTGTGATAATACAAGTGCTATTGTTATTTCTAAGAACCCAGCTCAGCATTCTCGTACTAAGCATATAGACATTAGACATCATTTTTTGCGTGACCATGTAGAAAAGGGCAACATTAAACTCGAATTTTGTAGTACTGACAATCAATGGGCTGACATTTTAACAAACGCGTTAGCGAGAAGACGTTTTGAGATTTTGCGGTTGGAAATTGGTTTAATCAGTAGCAATTAAATTCGTTATATTTATTTTGTGAACCTGCGTGACTGGCTAGAATAAGACGAGATTGTATGACTGTGTCCGCATATTTCATTGCTAGTATATTTGTGTTTAATATAATATATTTTACGTGAGTATCTTGCATATTAAGTGTTTTATGGAAATTGAATTATGAACCACATATTTGCCAAAAACCTATCTTATTCACTTTCCAAAATTGAACCAAATTCTACCAATGTATTTCACTTTGGCCGAAATTCTCAACAAAATACCTTACCATATCTTTTTATTTACCTAATCCTATCCTTACCATATCTCAAAAATAATTACCTAAGATTCCTTTTCCTACCCAAATTAAAAAAAAAAAAAAAAAAAAAAGGAAAAAGAGGAATAGAGCCGGCGCTACACGGCTACTCTACAAAAACACCACCACCCAAACTCCAAACCTCAAACACCTTACATGTTTACCAATCCATCACCACAACCCAACCAAAAATCACCCAATTTGACCCAAACCGAGTCGGGTTCGGTGCTTGAAGGTACAAAAAGGCGTCGATTAAAAAAAAAAAAGGTACAAGAGGGTGTTAGTGAAGACATAAAAAAAAAAAAAGGGTGGTTCGGTTGTTATGAACCCGAGAATGTTGTCGATATTCGACAAGAGATGTTTAGGCAAAGGGATCGGATGCAATTCTTGGTTAGCCAAGGAGGTGCATTGGTAAAAAGCGGTTCGGAAATGCGTGAGGGGTGCACACTATATTTGATGCGACGGAGGTTCTTTCTTTGAAGGTTCGAAACTTCGATGTTTGCCTCACCGCCCAAGCTACTCATGTGTTGACGTACCTTGATCGTCTCTCTACTCTCGAGTACTGCACCCGACCCGACTACATCCACCCTAACATCATCCGACAACCCAATTTGCCTTGATCTTCTTATCTTAGCTTGTTTGCTTTTTAAACTTTATCCTATTCGGCCCACTTGGCACCTAACAATATTTCTTGTGGTTTGTAGTTCTTAATTAACATTTGCACTTGATTTTGCTTGGTATATATCGTTTTATATTGCGTATTTTGCATATCTATTTCTTGCCTTGACGTATGTTATTCTAGTCGTTTCATGTCTTTGTTCTTGTCTTTTCAATGATGCCAAGAGGGGGAAGAAATGATATGATTTGAGTCTTTGCTTAAGCTTGCTCCTTGTCAAGACTCGTTATCTCTTAAAGTCTTTCGAGCTATAACTTTGGCTAAGTTGTTATGTTCTTGCTATCAAAGTTGCTATAACTTTGGAGTGCTTTGTTGAGGGGGAACCATACTTAGTCACTTTGTTATTAGAAATCATATGAGACTTGTCATCATCAAAAAGGGGGAATTTGTTGGATCAATTTCATAGTTTTGATAATGACATGTGTTTACGTAATAATATGTTTTACTCGATATATCATATGCGTGTAATTGTGTGCTTGTGTCTTATTATAGCTAGCAACAATTATGAGAAGAAAGATCAAAGTTAGGCATAACTTTGATAAAGTCTATGAGACAAAGTTATAACAACTTCAGGAATAACTTTGGAAGTGAACATGAAAGTTATAGCTAACCAGGCATAACTTTAAAGAAAATCGCTTCAAACAAGATCTACATCAAACTACACAAGACTCGAGATAGAGGGTCTTTGTGATCAAGATGAAGAGATGATCCGTATACTGAAGATCTTTGTGAAGATTAGATAGTATAGGTCGTCATTCGGTAACTATTCCATTTGAGAGATTTTATGTTCAAAAGTTATAACTTTAGTCTATGACTTTGGATGATAAAATATTGATGCATGATTTTGGAAATAAGATGTTTTGAAATGTTTTCAAAAGTGAAAGAGTATTTTTATATTTATCAATTATTTTAATAAAGAATATATTTATGAGATTCTATTGGTTAGTAATACAACTTATGGGTTGTCATATTACCTAGGGTTTCTAATATATTCTATCTCAATTTGTTTTTAACCTAATTAGCCCACCTAGTGTTTGAACCATCTAGGGTTTCGTGAAAACCTAGTTTGTGCCACCTAGGGATGCGTGCCTCCTAGGGTTTCGTGAGCTAGGAATCCGGCCTCCATAGGTTTGTTTTCCTTGTTTACCTAATCTAGGATTCTACTATATCTTTACAACAATATTTTGAGATATTAAAATAAATATATTTCTATAAGATAAACCAAATAATATTTTGAGATAAAGATATTTCTAAAAGATAAGCAAATATTATTTTATGATACGATAAGTATCTTTATTAAATATTATACTAGGGTTTTAGATCTACTATGATTCTACTACTATAAATACTCATTCACATACAATTTGTAAAATACACGAAATACACATACTTTACACGGCTATTTATTTTACTTGTGTTGATTTTCCAAAATCGTTTTAAAAGCAAACCTTTGAGCAAATATTTATTATTTTTAGAGTTTGTTTTTCAAAAGAGTCGTGCATCAATTATTATCAATTGCTTGAGTGAAATACGTTATTGGATAATAGTACATCATTATAAGCTTACAATTCTTTAACGGGAATTTGTGTGAGTTATATTGTACTTTCTTATTAGCGTAAGATAGTATAGAGTATTTAGCGATAGTCACCTTGAGTTATAATCATAGTGTTGATTATACGAGTGGGTTGATAATTTTTGTAATCCGTAGAAAGGTACTAAAAATTATTAATCGAGAATAGTGGACGTAGGTTTCAACGTGTGAAACTGAACCACTTCAAAAATCGTGTGCCTCTCTCTTATCTCTTTACTTTTCGTTATTTCGTTATTTGCGCTTACTTTGATTAATTTATTAGTTGATTTTATTTCATAAGATCAAGTAATTAATTACATATCATATAAATCGAAAAAGTGGGGCTAGTTTTTAATACTCAATTCACCCCCCCTCTTTCGTATTCGATCAATAGACTCTACATGAATGTCACAGTCATTGGGTAATAACTCGGGGTTCTCCCAGTCATATCACATGAAACAAAGGTGATTAGAGCATATAAGCATACATTAACATACATATATAAGTATCATGCCAGTTCTAACTGTAACATTACATATTAACAAAATAAGCATGTGAGAATTATCAACGATGGTAACCATCACATTATCATGTTCATCCAACATATGAAGCAAACACACTCTCACGGTAAATGAAATGCACTAGCATCGTTACTATGCAAGCAAGACGAACAAGTCTACGTGATACACGTTTCCTGAGGCCGTATGTGATAAACGTTTTGCGTACTCATGACTCTACACCTCCTGGTAGGATTTCGATAATATAATAAGGTCCTAGTCTAAATATGGCCAGACTCTCGAGATGTACGTTTCCCGATTGGACATGCAATAAACATTTTGCATCTAAGACTCGGATGACAGCACAGAAGCCGAGTACCCCAAATCGGGAGAACGACATGAAAGAGGCGTAAACAGTTCAAGCATCCAAACCCGACTTATCGACACGGAAGAGAAGGTCAAGATAACACAAGAAAGTACGCTACATTCTATGACACCACCTCGCAAGAATACAACATTTGACGGTCGGGCTGATCTTCGCCAAGCGTTCGCTGCCCAACAACGTCGTCATATTCCCACTAACATATGCACAAGCAAAAGAGAATGTACCCCTATCGCTTCGACATGAATTCTAACAAGTATAAGGGTACAAACGGGAAATGAGAGTTCAAAATCATCTAACAATTATGACTCAACAAACTACTTAAGGCACATACGAATATTCTACGACTATAAAATTATAGCGTAGACAATCCATAAATTCATCACTTATAAGATCATGTAAGAAAGGAAAGACAAATTGGAAACATGGGGTCCCTAGTAGGGTGGGTGACCGGCTGCTAGCCACTGGCCGAGCATCATAGTTCAACATGAAAAACAAGGAAAATAGTCAGGGATTCCTAGCCGGGTCGGCGGCCGGCTGCCGAACCACCGGCAGGGCACAATGGCACACACCAAAACTCAAACAAATATACAGGGGTCTCCCAGCCAACCGGACCACCAGCAGCCGATCCACCGGCTGGGACACAAGCCATCATCAAAAAATGCACCAACATACAGCCAGTCGGCCCACCGACGGCCAATCCACTGGCTGGGACTCACAACACACCAAAAACCAACATCAATATACACATGGTTCCCAGCCGACCCGACCACCGGCGGCCAGTACCCAAGCTAGGACACCACCAACACAGAAATCATCATAAAATTCAGTTTTAGGCATACGAAACTCGACTAATATGTAATATCGACTCAAATTCGGCAACGAACATCACTCTAAGCTTCATAAGAGTCATAAAACCATCCAACATAAATATTAGGGGAGTAATTAGACAAATTTTAATGACTTGTAACATATAATTAACTTTAAAGGGGATGTGTTAAGTTGTTAACAACCAAATTATCAACATTCAACATTTCATAGAAATTGAGTAACAAATCAACCACTTAGCATTTGAGAGACATAAATTCATGACAAGAACAACAAAGAACCTATCTTTATCAGTAAACACTACTCTAGAACAAATAAAGAAACACATAATGTGATATCGAATAACCCGTCAACATTACCTTTTTGCTCGGCTACTCCTCAAGCTCCTCTTAAATAAGGAAATAGTTTTTATCCATGTCTTCTAAGACTCCACCTAAATATTACACTACAAAATTATAATGATTTATTTATTTTAGAGAAAGACGGACAATTTGAATAACAAGAAAGATAGCATCTTTCTTACCTAGATAGATAGAGGATGAAGGGAGGGGAAGATTGGTCTAAAAATCAAGGAGTTTGGTTAAGAAATGGAGGAGATATGAAAGTTTGAAGGTTTTAGTGTAAGAGAGGTTTAATGGAGGTTTTGTAGGGCTTAGAGAGAGGGAAAAGTGTGCAGAGATTTTGAGGAGGGAGATGGAGTATGGTTGGTTTGTTTAAGGAATATGGATAATAAAATGTCTAAATCTCAAAGGGGGTCGATCGACTTGGATTTTTGAGTATAGTTCTATTATACACTTCTAACGGACGGAAACGAAACGGTTTCTACCCATTAAGCTAAAATATTATTTAAAAATCTAAACTAACGCTAAATAAATAAATCGATTATTTGGGATTTTCTAATTCTAATCCCAAAATTACGGGTTTTACAACGTAGATCGGAGAGATATAATTTTGATAGGGATCCCATAAGGTATGAGTTCTTAATGACTGAGCATTTTAATCTACTTTTAGTAGAAAATAATGAGCCTAGATCATATAAAGAAGCAATGATGAGTTCTGACTCCGAAAAATGACTTGAGTCCATGAAATCCGAAATGAAATCCATGTACCATAACCAAGTGTGGACTTTGGTTGATTGATGGGTCATATTTATATACATGTTTATGTCTCCCCTTGGTCACTTTAGTGACGGTTTTTGTGGCCTAACTGCGCTATTCAATGCTATTATTGCTAGAATGTCGATACTTCCGAATTTGGGTTTTAATGCAGGTTGGATGCATTTGTGAAACAATTGGATGTTAATGAATACCGCGGAATCGATAAGCACGGAAATTGGTAAGAATGAAGAAGACAACGAAGAGAGGATGGGAGTTTCCCAAGGTCACTCGATCGAGTATGTGCAAAACTCGATCGAGTCGTGAGAAAGAAGCTGGAGCATCTCAGGGATACTCGATCGAGTATGTGACAACCCTCGCGAATGCGGAAAAATAAAACAAACAAGCATGTGAAATATATTGTGGAAATATGTAGTTTTTAAAAACTTTTATACATGCAAGTTAAAAAAAACGAGGAGTGTCAAAATATTACAAACTAAGTACGGAATATAACAAAGAGACGGAGTCTCTTCAAATGTTAGCAACGAACAAGTGTTTAGCAAAACTAGCTAATATCGTCTAGGGGTGAAACTTCCAGGGACAACGCCCGCTAGCTCACACCCGAACCCCAAAACATCATAGCCAAAAAGCCATCCATGCAAGCAACCTGTTCATTCATGAAAAACATGAACGCCACAATCAGTGGGGAGTAACTCCGGGTTCTCCCAGCCATATCACATTAAACGTACATATAAGGAAATACAAAAGTGAAATCATGCATATATAGATATCCATGTGAGTTACGATAAGAATAAATAGGCAATCCAATATATAATGATAAGCTCATATGGAAATCAAATTGAGGAACCATCATGTTATTCAAGACTCGGGGAAGACACTCTTAGGCAACCGAATACGCTCACTAGGGCTTACATCTCACCGTTAGCGGTATAAGTTTGATAAGATTGAGACTCGACAAACAAACCATGCCAAGTCATTCAATGATCAATCATATAATCATTCATGTAATCATACTAATATATTGACAACATCTCTCACGGTAAATGAAACGCACTAGCATCGTGTACAATAGCAAGACAAGCCAATGGAAGCTCACGGAATAAGACGTTTTCCGGAACCGTATACGATAAGACATTTCGTATACTCATGACCTAGACAAAACAAGTTCACAGGATAAGACGTTTCCTAGAATCATGTACGATAAGACGTTTCGTACACACAAGACTCTAATCCTCTCGGTAGGACGACGATAATAATACGGTCCTAGTCTAAACCTGGCCAGACTCTCGGGATAAGACGTTTCCCGATTCGACATGTTGGTAATACGTTCCACTCCAAGACTCGGAATCATAGAAGCCGAGTATCCCCCAAATTCGGTCAACCTTCACGAAAGAGGCGAAAAGAGATCTATAGTCAAAAGTCAAGCTAGTACGCTACATGCAATGACACCACCTCGCAAGGATACAACATTTGACGACCGGGTCGATCAACGCATTGCGTTCGCCTCCTAACAACGTCGTCATATCCCCACTAAACATGCATACAAGCATCAAGGATACACCCCAGCGCTCCGACATTCCAGTCTAACGAGTATAAGGGTGTAGCCGGGAAATGAGAGTACAAAGCACATAGGAAATTTGTGCTCAAACCGTAACATTTGTAAAAACCGACTCAAAGTGGGAACATACCAAAAACCGTCACAAAACATGTGATACAAGCGAATGAGAATATCATATATCCAAAACATGAATCCATACATGATACATAAGCATTAGACCAAGTTTAAGAAGCATAATAAATAGAAAACATAGATACCTCTCCAAAACAACAAGTTTGGAAACTAACTAAAACAAGGGTTCACTTCAAACTGTCATAACTAGAGTTCTAGACATGTAAATACAGAAATTCCAAGTCGAGGTGATAGCGTATCCTCTTACGGTTCCAATGAATGGTCACAAGTCCAAAACAAGCAAGTAACGAAGGAGATATGATCATTCTACCAAAAAGGGTCAGTGCAATGAAACTGCACAAGTCACGACCGTGACTTGTATTTCACGACCGTGAAATGAGTTTCACGACCGTGAAATGACATCTCACGACCGTGAAACACTCTGTTACCAATTTCACCCGAGAGCCTTCAACAAAATTCAATCCTATCATTTCCAATTCTCATAATCATTTCTAATAACTATCAACAATCAATATTCATCATCAACAATCATCAAATAACAACAATCATCATCCATAACATGATTCCTAAACTTACTAATCGTATTCTAATACGATTTCTAGCATATAAGCATGTAAAAACACGTAAATGATATCGAGTAACCCTTCACCGTTACCTGTACGCGTCTTTAGTCGATTACTAAACCTTCCTAGTCTCCACCTACATACAATTAGGTAATAAAAGATGAATATCATTCACCTTGAGAAAGACGGATAATTTAAAAAGCGAGAAAGACGGTAATTTTAATACCAATACGGATAGAGGAAGCTAAGAGGGGAAGAATAAGACGAACTTACGCGAATTTGAGCGAGAAATGAAGGAGTAGTGACGATTTGAAGACGGATCAAAAAGGAGGCAAGGTTTTTGGTGTTTATGGTGAGGAAGAAGAAGGAAATGAATTGTGAGGAAATGAATTAGGTTTAGG